>JAZFAU010000669.1:0-62944 GCA_037178615.1 Dione vanillae | reverse complement strand
GATGTGTGATTTTTTTGTGTGTAATGATGTGCGCGTGGGCACGTGGCGGGAGCTACTCTCCGGTAGTACCTTATCGCAGTATTGTTACATAACACTAGTTTGATAAAGTTTTGCGTATATTGGTGTACATAACTGTTTGCGTTGGTGCATGGCCGGGGCTACTCTCTGGCAGTATCTGGCGTGGGTAGTTGTTAATACCTCTTAGTGAAGTATGATGCATGCTTGATTAGTGCTACACTCTGATAGCATGCATCATGCTCTAGTATTAATCTTAAGGACTTCGTATTAATCTATAGTTAAGTGATATTAAATACAATGACGCCTGTAAGTTGCTCGATTTTTGAGTAGATATGTTTTCTACTGGTTTTAGGTGGATAGGTTTTCATCCTAGCCCTTCTTTGCATCGTGATGGAAATTTCCATCATACCATTTAAAAGGAAAAATAACATTATAGGACCTCCACACAGTCTTTTTGTAATTGAATCAAATTGGTAACAATTTCTGAACGAAACGGAACTTGCCGAATAAAAAAAAAGCAAACGTCAAGTGACTTTATGTCAAAAAGTCTTGAATTTACTTGCCTGTCAAAACTTTGTTGTAGTGTGCTATTTAAAAAAGTTTTTTGAATAGAAGATTCAACAAAAAAATGGTTGCCTGTAAAGTGGGTTTTACGGGCGAAAATTTTACGTGACAACGTCTTTTTCTCGGTAGAATATTTATTGATATGATTAATAATTATAATATAAATTGCACAAATTTTAACTATAGAAAATATATGTTGTTTACTAAAACATTGTACATGTGTCAAGTGATACGCGCGGCGGACCGAACATAGTTTCGGTGACAGTTGACAAATCGTTACGTTACCTTTTTCATATGTGACTCCGAGCCGCAACCTAATTTAAGACGTTGTCACGTCAAAAGTGGTGAAAAAAGCTGAAAATGAATAGAAAAAAGGTTAGTTTTACTTTTTTATTAACAACTTTTGTTGCAATCATCGATATTGTATTTAAAATTGTACCATTTTATATGACGTAAATTTACATTAGTATGCAATAACACCTATATTGGTACTATGGAAATGAAGTTTCTTTTAAAATTATTGTTATTTGTTATCATTGCAGGATACGTTGAATGAGAAAGACATAGAACATTACTTAGCGCTACTGGAAGATGGATGGTTTGTCAGAAGATGGACAGGATGTGGAAGATTCGGATGAAGAGCAATTACAGGAACCTTTTTTTACCAGAGAAGAACTTGAAGATGTATTACAAGGAAGTGACAATGAAGAGGATGAGGAAGATATTGAGAACGATCCACCCCTAGTTCAAGAACCCATGGAAGTGCAAGAAGACCCAGACCCTATTCCCAGTGGTAATATGCCTAATTTATTTGACAAAAGGAAACTGATACGGAAGAAAACATTTTTCAACTTTGATGAGGATAAAGTTGTTTTCTTGGGAAACTCCCAATGTGATGATGATGTGAAAACCTGTAGGCCATCTTGATCATGATAGATTGTTCACAATACGGCCAGTCATTGAACATCTAAATGAGAATTTTTCGAACATACCAATGGAACAGAGGCTCTCGGTAGACGAACAGATGTGTGCTACTAAAGTGGCACATTTTCTAAAGCAGTACCTGCCAAATAAACCCCATAAATGGGGGTTCAAGCTCTATGCTCTATGACGATCTTGTGTTTTTATAATACAGATTATATATATCCGTTCGGATACACTTTTAATACTTATGATGTGCTGCTTATTATTATTTAATAATCGTTTATTTAATTTTTTTTTAGTCATCTTTTAATAATTAATTGTACTTAATTTTCTAAGTTATTATCATGATTTCATACATTTTGTTTGTTTTTTTTTTTGTTTTATTTTTTTGTAAGTGATTTTAATTCGTTTCTTTGATTACTTTCTTTGCAACTGATGGATATGATCATATATTTATTATTGTAGTAGTTACCGTCTTTTTTTTATTATTATTTTGTTATATTTTTTATATTATTATCGTTTTTTTCATATTATTCATATATATATTTGATATTTATTTATATACTTGATTTTCATTATAATTAATATTTTTAACTTATTTATTTTTATACATACTTTATATAGTAATTTCATATAGTATTCTTCGCATAATATAATGGCTCTCTACAATAACAGTGACAATTCCTTTCTTTCCTTATCATCTTCGTCCGAAGGCATTGACAGCAATGAAAGTTTCCATAGCATTCCATCGCTTAATGAAAATCTTAATTCATACTTCTCGGATGTTCCGAAAAACTTTAACGTAGTCCATATAAACGCTCAGAGTATTCCAGCTCATTATCCTGATTTGTTGACATCTTTTACTTCTAAGAACATACACGCTATTTTGGTTTCTGAAACATGGCTTAAACCATGCTTGCAGTCGACCTCATATGGGTTACCAGGATTTCAATTGATTAGAAATGATCGCGTGGACAAGTTGGTGGTGGTGTAGCGATTTACCTGCGTGCCATATTCCCTTTTCACTTGTGAATGCTTCACATTCAATGAATATTGCACATGCTGACATTTATTCATCGAAGTTATACTTAACCACACTAAACTTCTACTTGGAGTTATGTACAGTCCTAATCTTAATGTTGATTATTTGAGTCATTTGAAATCCTGGTGATCAACTTATACCCTCTTATGAGCATACTGTAATCATGGGTGACTTTAATACGTGTCTTCTCAAAAGAGACTGTCGAGCGTCCCGTCTGCAAAGTTTAGTAAGTTCTGCAAATTTAAATTTATTGCCCTTAGTGCCTACTCATCATTTTCCAAACTGTAATCCTTCCCTTCTAGATTTAATTATAGTATCTTCCAATGAGCATGCAGCTAAGCATGGTCAATGTCCTGCACTTGCGTTCTCTTATCATGATCTGATTTATTTATCCTACAAAGTAAGACCCCCCAAAGCTAAATCAGAATTCTTCTCCTACGCAATTTTGGAGGTATGGATTTGGAACGCTTACGTGAGGATGCCAGGAAAATTGACTGGTCCATTATTGATGATGCAAATTCAGTTGATGAGCAAGTAAACATTTTTAACTCCTTTTTAATTAAGCTATATGATACTCATGCTCCAGTACGACCGGTCAGGATGAGACATTGACCTGCACCATGGTTAACGGCGGATATTAAAAAACTACAAACTAAGAAAAATAACGCTAAATCTAAATATATCTCTGATTCTAGTGATGTTAATCGAGAAAAATATGTGAGAGCACGAAATCGTTGCAACAGGGTTTGTAGAGACAGTCAACGACGCCATATCTATAAATCAGTACTTGATGAAGATGATCCAGCCAAAGTTTGGAAATTTCTAAAATCCCTTGGAGTTGGTAAATCGAAGCATGTTGTTGATTCCAAAAATTTAAATTTCAATTCTCTTAACCAGCATTTCACATTTTCTAGTACAATTGATAGTACAAATAAACTCACAGACTTTAAATTATCTTCCTACATCACCGACTCCTGAGGTCCCTCCTTTTAAGTTTAATCAATTTACTGTCAGTGATGTTAAGAGAAATATTATGGCAGTTAAGTCGGATGCAGTTGGTGCTGACTGCATTAGTCGTAAAATGATCATCCCTTTATTAGACCTATTGTCTCCTGTAATCACAACTATCCTAAATCGTTCCATAGTCCTAGGTGATTTCCCGTCTATCTGGAAAGATGCCCAAATCATTCCCCTGCCAAAAAAATCTAATCCTTCTTCCTTTTCTGATTATCGTCCTATTTCCATTCTTCCATTACTATCAAAAGTGCTTGAACGTCTTGTTCTAAAAAATTAAGCACATTCCTATTAAAACATAATTTTTAAATCCTTTACAATCTGGGTTTCGACATGGTCATAGTACGACTACTGCTTTAGATCAAAATCACTGATGACATCCGTCAGGGTATGGAGAGTCAGAAGGTTACGGTGTTGACATTGTTAGACTTCAGTAACGCTTTCAACACTGTTGATTTCGACATACTTCTTGCCATACTTAGTTCTTTTAACATATCTCCTGAAGTGATTGATTGGTTTCGTTCTTACTTGTACGGACGTCGACAGCGCATTCGAATAGAGGACTCATATTCCGATTGGTCGCTTATTAGTGCGGGCGTCCCTCAAGGTGGCGTGTTGTCTCCTCTTTTATTTTCAATTTTTATCAATTTAATCTGTCAAAAAATCTCTTCTCTCTACCACCTGTATACCGACGATTTGCAAATTTACTCACAAAGTTCTCTCACTGAACTACCTAATACTATAAAAAAAATTAATAAGGACCTTGAAACCATTTCAATTTGGAGTACATACTTTGGGCTAGTGATAAATCCTTTAAAAACTCAATCTATTGTAATCGGTAGCCCTAAGTTGTTGGCGAAAATTGATAAAACGCAAATGGCGCCTTTAGTAATAAATGGGACTTGTATTCCTTTTACCGAATCGGTGAGAAATTTAGGAGTATTTTAAATCAACATCTGTCGTGGGAACTACAAGTAGGACAGGTAAGTAGAAAGATTTATGCTGCATCGTCGTGTCTGCGTAGGCTCCGTAATTTCCTACCATTACCCACCAAAATTGTGTTGGCAAACTCACTCCTATTACCCATTCTTGATTATGCTGACATTTGTTATCTTGACATTAAAGAGGAGCTATTGAATAAACTTGAGGGGCTTCAAAATCTTTGTATTAGGTTCATATTCGGTGTACGTAAATATGACCACATTTCCGAATTTCGAAATAAGCTTAAGTGGCTCCCAATTCGCCTTCGCAGGAATACTCACATAATTCATCATCTCTATTCAGTGCTGTTTAATCATTCTACTCCTCCATACTTGAAGAAACAATTTAAGTTTCTTCATGACACCCACTCACGTTCCTTACGCTCCAACAATAACCTTTTACTTGAAATTCCCCTTCACTCTTCCTCTTTTTATTTTAATTCCTTCACTATCAGAGCTGCTAGACTATGGAACTCTTTACCTCTTAGGATCAGGCTTGCTAAGATTCTACACATTTTTAAGAAGAAACTTAAAGAATACTATTTAAACCAGTAGTGTTGTTTGTTTTTTTCTTCTTTTATATGAAATTAATATTTTTGTTTTGTTTTGTACACCTAGATTACTAAATTTATAGTATGTATTATTTTGAATTTATGTAGATGTATATGTGTATATGTATGTATATGTGTATTTATTTATTTATTTTTATATATGTGTATATGTATTTTTATTTATTTATGTATGTTTATAATCGTATATTTATTATATATATTTTATTAATATATATTCCATATATCTTTCAGTATATGCATCACCCATTTTATACTACTCCTACATCCAAAGGTTGCCTGGAAGAGATCGCTTCAAGCGATAAGGTCGCCTTGTTGTGCTTTTATTATTTTCTGTTTGTTTTTACTCCTTATTATATATTTTTAGTTATGTGCAATAAAGAATATTATTATTATTATTATTATGTCCTCTGCGATTTATCTGGATTTGCTCACAAATTTGAGATCTATTCAGGCCAAGAAAATACGGGGCGATTAGATGGAGAGCCTGATATTGGAGCCACAGGAAATGTTGTCATTCGGTTAGTTAGAGGAGTACTAAGGTTGCTTAACCACATAGTTTACTTTGACAACTTCTATACTTCATTGCCTTTGGTTCATTATTTAGCAAAAAATGGTATTCATTCTGTAGGTACAGTACAGCAACATCGTATCCCAAAGTCGAAATTGCCGGAAAAAAAGGAGTTTATGAAAAAATCAGTAGCAAGAGGCAGCTATGAAGAAAGGGTTTCTTCATATGATGGTATCGACATGGCTTGTTTGGCCTGGAAAGACAATAAAGTGGTTACACGTTTATCTACATATGTGGGATCGTTACCAATATCTACTGTTACAAGATATGATAAAACCAAAAAAGAGAAAGTACCAATTTCATGTCCACATATTGTACAAGAGTATAATAAACATATGGGGGGGTGGATCTAATGGATAGTTTTCTGGGAAGATATCATATAACTATAAGGTCCAAAAAATGGTACCTAAGAATATTCTTTCATTTACTGGACTTAACAGTTATTAATGCTTGGATAATATATAAAAAAATGCAAACAAACAAGGTGTAACAAAAAATAATATTCTTTCCTTGGGTCAGTTTCGGAATGAGTTGGCTCAAGTTCTATGCACTATAGGAGAAGACACAGAGGTGAGAAAAGTTCGTTCAAGCACCAGTTCGCTTGAACATCAATTGGACCTCAAGAGAAAAAGAGGCCCAGCTACTGTTCCTCCCCCAAAAGACATCAGAAGAGATGGGTGTGATCATTTGCCACTAGTTTCTACCTCTCTTAGATGTAAATTCCCACACTGTAAGGGCTATTCCACGATACGTTGTAGCAAGTGTAACTTAAACTTGTGCTTAAATAAAACAACAACTGTTTCCTACGTTTTCATCGGGAGTAATAGTGTAAATAAATATAAATGTGTATGCTCTAATAAATAATTAATGTATGAACGTGATAAGGCTGTTTTGCATGATGATGGAAAAAATCCATCATATCGTTTTTTTCAATAAAAAAAGCTACGAGTGTGACGTTATATATGGCTAGAATGAGAAGCAAGTTATTTATTTCTTTTTACAAAAATTGGTAGGATTAGCTAAAAGATGGTTTGAGACTTTACATACAGTTCACATGAGAGGAGTGGCAAGCAAAGCTTAAAAAGGGAATATTTTTACGAAAGCTAAGTTATTAAATAGATGTAAATTACCGGTAAAAAGGCTGTTGATTGTATCCTGTACGGAATTAGTGATCAAACTATTAGAAACGGTGCACAGGCCTTAAATAGTTCAGAATCGGAAGATTTACTTAATTTTCTAACGTCCCAAAAATCACAGCTGCTTGTGAATAAATTACGTCAACGTGTAACACATAGATCAAGTGGCAAGATTCAAGTGGCGATACTTGTTATAACTGTCGTTCCAAGGGTTATTGTACGAGGATCTTGGGCTCATTTTCAAACTCGCCAAAATGCCGCGCCGCGGACGCGGCGCTAATGTCAAACCGTTCTCCGAGAGCCGCGCGCCACGCGCCGTGAGCTCCAGATATATTCAAAATTCAAAATAAGAAGATGTGAACTGTGCTAAACTGTGTTCGTTAATGAACTGCATAACGAAAGATACAACTCATACAACCGTCCTGGGACTTTCAACTATCTTCAATACCTTGGCGATAAGTCGAGCCCAAGAGATTTAAAGGTAACACATAAAATATATAAATCAGTGGATACTGAGCTATCGTAGTATCCAACCAGTCACCATTATTATAAATGCCCAAAATCAATCATTAAGTGTAAGCAATGTCAAAGAGTAGGTCACAATAACGATGCGTGTAAGTTGGAACCATTTGTACCCTTATATTCTAAATCTGAAGGACTAGCCTGAACTGAGTACTCATGAAAAACGAACTATAAAAATAAACTCCTGCAATGAACACAATGATAAATATTTTAAAACTATTTTTGTTAATAAACAAAATCTTGAAACGTACATCGACTTTGGTAGCGAATGTACGCTTATAAGTTTATCTAGTGCAGAGTCATTAAAATTATCTAAGAATTTTGATGTCACCTCAGTAATAAAAGGTTCTGGTCAATCTTCGGATTTACAATTGTACAAATCTAACGTAGATGTAAAGAGTGATGACAAACCACTATCGAAGTTTTAATTGTAAATGACGAACATATGCAAACGCCATTAATAGTAGGTCAAAATTTCACAGAGTTGCCGTTTATTACAGCCTTAAAGAATAGCTCCAAACTAACGTTTTATAAATGCCCCGACGAAATAGACAGTGTTGAAAGTTTAATAAAGTTCTATGTCATCACATCAATAGAAAGTTCTAATACCAGTATTGTCCCTGTTCATAGCCATTATCTTACTTACTTATCGATGGTTATGACTCCTTTAAACCAGGTTGCGAGTATCGCCTCTTAAGAGGCGCTTTTAATATTAGCAACGGCAAGAGAAACCTTGTTGTTACTAATTTGTCCCCAAAGTCTATTGTCCTCGGTCAAAATATTTTGCTAACAAGAGCTGTCCCGTTTAATGAACATAAATTGTGTAAAGTTAATCGAATAGTAAGAGATCCGTCAACTTTAGAACCGCTTAATAGAGCTGACATTAAAACTGGACCAAGGCTAGATGACAAACAATTAGACAGACTTTATTCATTGTTACAAAGTTACCGCGATTGTTTTGCAACAAATCTCGCAGAAATAGTGGATCTCGCGGAATATGTGCAGTTGGTGTAGAAATGAAAATAGATTTAATTGATATTAAACCAGGGATCTACTTTTATTTTTTTTTTCTTCTGACAACATTGTCAAACAGACGTCTTTATAACTTCTCTCACAAAATAAATTGAAATTTATTATTTTTTATTGTTTAATTTGGTGTAATTTACTAAAAAGTTTATGTATAATTGATATTTGTAGTGATATAGTAATATTCACTACATTGGTGTGTATAAAAGCTTGTTCGTCAGCTGTCCAACTGTCATTGCGCAGGTAACGAACTATATTTAAACTTTAAATTGTGTTATTGTGATTTTAAGCACTTGTTCTCCTTTTCCTATCAATAATACAAGATCATACTGCCCTACTTTGCCCTTTACGAAGTATCGTATAAACGTATAAATATTATTATACCAATATGATGACCCGCGGTCTCAAGGCGCCTGAGGCGGAGGAGAAACTCCAGCTGACGCTCCTAGAGCTAAAGGCAACTAAGATGCAGTGTGAACAATTACTGAGGGAAAAGGATGACAATGAAAAAGAAGTTCTGCAAATTATTAATAGGAAATAGGAACAAGGAATTAAAAACTGAATTGTCAAAACTTCATATGCAATACACTTGCATATTAGAAGAAAATGAAAATTTGCAGAAAGTAGTTAGTGGGTTTGACCAGTGCAGAGATGAATATGAGGAAGCCCTCAGGCTTACCAATGAACTTAAAGCACAACTGCATGAGGCCCAGCAATATATATGTCAACTAGAAAATAATAATTTAATGCAAAAGGCCTCTCAAACCCAAATCTTATTTGAGGAGCTGGTTGAGAATGCACCCTCTCTTGTTTCCCCTGTTATCACCTATAAAAATGACATATCTACCATAGACTTGACTGGTGATGACTCTGTGTCTTCCAAGCAGCCTCTCAGTAAGAATAAATTAAAAAAATATATCAAAATAAATAAGTACATTAAAAAAACCCAGCGCCTATTAAAAATTAAAGATGTGTGTAAAAATTACACCAGATTGTATAATGAGAGAAATGACATAATACAAAATAATAATTAATAATTTGTTACATGAGGCTGAGGTGGATTCCCTACAGTTTTTCACGGAAGACCGTGAGGTTTTAGTGGGTACATGGACTGGCCTACATCTGCCAGTTCGCGAGTCCCACATAACCCGTTCGAGTCCCCGCTCGTTCTGGTATCCGTAACAGGATTTCCTGACGTAAAAAAAAAAAATAAAAAAAAAAAAAAGCATTCCCTACAGTTTGAGATTACCACATTACATAATAAGTTAAAAACAATTTCTGGTAAATATGAATGTGCTCAGAGAGATTACAGAGCACATATCTGCTATGGATGAGCTGGTTAAGCTATGTCATCAGAATTCAGAGCGCTTTGAGTCACTCACAAAAAATTATGTGTGTGAGTGTCAAGTGCCCACATCTAGCCCTCCACGGCAGATACCAGAAATAATTTGTCAATCTCAGGTGGGGGGAGCTCAGGACAGCTTCTTAGGGATTAGGAAGTCACTACCCTTATCCCCAACCAAAGACAGTAATATTAAAATATATAGTGATAACCTGGGGAAAAATATGGGTGTGATTTTAAATAGCATTTGTAAAGGACATTTAGTGTTAAATTATTGTATGCAGGGAGCTACATATTCCCAAATTATGAGTAAAGTTTTTTCTAATACTCTTTGTCCTAATACAATTTTAATTATTTTGATTGGAGGAAGGGGAAATGTGAATAGAAAAGTATTACAAGAATATCATTCTCAATTAATAAATTTAAACGTTAAAAAAGTAATTATGTTCACATTTCCCTATATAAAGAAGTTGCCAAAAGAAAATAATATTAGATATAATTTAAATAATATGTTACATGTATTGACTAACAGTAATTATGTAACTTTAAATAATAGTAAAAACAAGATATTATTAATTGACATTAACAATGTGTTTAAAAATAATAACTTGACATGTGATAGGCTGCACCTATCTTATTTTTATAAAAGACAGATAGCTAATATGCTATCATATTTTTTACAATTTAACTTAGCCAATATTATGGCTATAAAGACCACTGTTCCTTTTGATTTTCCTGATTTTAAATCTACCTTGGAATCCGTTCCAAATAATTTAAATTAAATAATAAGACAAAAGAGGCCATCTCTGGCAAAATGTCACATTGTAATAAAGCTAAAGTTAATAAAAATGTAAAAACAAACACAATTTGTAATGATAATGATACAAACTTGGTGCATCAAAACATACAAGGCATGTTAAAAAAAACCTTAGAAATTGAGTTATTTTTAAACTGTAATAAGATTCATGTCCTTTGTATTACTGAACACTGGCTTCGGTAAATATGAATGTGCTTCGGCAATCTGAAGCTATTTTTAATTTCAGTCATCACCAAGTAGCTAGTATGTTCAGCCGAGAAAAAGCCATTTAATAATTTTAAAAAAAGATTACAATTATAAAGAACGCACAGATATTGTGAGCCTCTCTGTTGAGCAGACTATTGAAATGGCCTGTGCTGAGCTTGAGCATTTTATTGTTGTAAGTGTATACAGACCTCCCACTGGGTTGTATGAAAACTTTGAAACAATTTTTTAAATTTAGAACAAGTCCTTGTAAAATTATCTGGATCTAAGAAATTCATAGTTATATGTGGTGATTTTAATATAAATTTGTTAGATAATTCCACTACTGCCACTAGATTCAGGTCTTTACTAAATTCATATAACCTAGTTAATTTATTTTTAGAGCCAACAAGAATTACTGACTGTACAGCTACTTGCATTGATAACATTTTTACAAATGCTGTACAAAAACAGAAATCAATAATCAACATGTTAAGCTCTGATCACTGCGGACAGATGGCTTCATTTTACTTTGTCAAAAATAAAATTAGTAATAAACGTAAAATTAATTGTAAACCTATGACAACTGATCGTATAGAAAAATTTGGAAGTAATTTAGCGGCAAAACTTAAATATCTAAAATTTAACAATAAACCAAACATACTCTATAGTAATTTTTTTTAAATTATTAAAAATGAATTTAATGCTATATTCACTTCCAAAACAATTGATTCCAGGGGTTTCTTGTCATTTAAGGATTGGGCAACTGTGGGAATTCATAAGAGTAGACAAAGGTTATATGAACTTTATAGTGAAAAAACATATAACCATAGTAAAGCATTTATGAATTATGTTAAAACCTATTCCAAATTGTTTAAAAACGTGTGTTCCATGGCAAAATCTTTACATATTAAAAATAAAATTAAAGATTCCAATGATAAAATTAAAATGACATGAAACATAATAAATAGTGAGGCTGGAAGAGCTAGGGATCACATCTATGAGTTTAAATTAAAAGTTGGTAATAATGTAACTAGATCTGATCTAGATGTTGCATGCACTTTTGAAAAATCCTTCGCTGATATTCCAGTCTCCACAACCAAAACTCTTATATCTTCCACAACCGTCGCTGAATCACTACTCAAAATGTCATGTAGAATTTAAATTTAAATTAGTTACTTCTAAAGATATTGTTAAAACATTCAAGTCCCTAAATATGAAGAAAACAACCGACTTATGGGGCATTTCTAGTAAAACTAATTAGTCATATAATAGACGCTGTTGCTCCTTACCTCGCTACTGTATTTAAAAAGTGTATAGAACATGGTGTGTTTCCTGATTTAATGAATTTTAGTAATGTCATACCTATATTTAAATCTGGTAGTACAGTAGATCCCAACAACTTTAGACCAGTATCTGTACTACACTCATTTAGTAAAATTTTTGAAAAAATAATATTAAATCAAATATTAGTTCATTTTAATGTGCATAATCTTATGCATGAAAAACAGTATGGCTTTACTAAGGGTCGTTCTACTACCGATGCTGGAATAGGACTGATAAAAAGTATCTACGAGGCTTGGGATGAGTCACAGGACGCTCTTGGTATGTTCTGTGACTTGTCCAAAGCATTTGATTGCGTCCAGCACTCCACATTGGTCATGAAACTACACCATTATGGCATAAGGGGACGTGCACTCGATCTTCTGACCTCTTATTTAGCTGACAGAGTTCAGAGGGTTGAGGTGAATGGCAAGAAATCTCCTGGATCATTAATCAGTATGGGGGTCCCACAAGGGTCTATTCTTGGTCCTTTCCTATTTCTAATCTATATAAATGATCTGCCTTATTTAGTTGGAAGGGACCATGAGATAGTATTGTTTGCTGATGATACTTCATTGATTTTTAAAATGAAAAGACGACTAAACGTCTATGACGATGTAAACAATGCTCTCTCAAAAATAGTACATTGGTTTAGTGTTAATAACTTACTACTGAATAGTAAAACAACTAAATGTGTATTATTCAGAACCCCAAATACAAAAATTGTTAAAGCCAATGTACTTTTGAGTGGTGAAACTGTGGAACCCTTCGATTCTACGGTATTTCTATGTATCACCATTGACTCTAAATTACAGTGGGGACCTCATATTGATGGATTGGCGAATAGGCTCAGCTCAGCAGCGTTTGCTGTCAAAAAAAATAGATTGTTAACTGATGTGGATACGGCTCGCCTTGTTTACTTTAGTTACTTTTATAGCATTATGTCATATGGCATTTTGCTTTGGGGTAATGCAGCCTCTATTAATTCCATCTTTGTTCTGCAGAAGCGGGCTATTCGCGCAATCTATAACCTAAATCCAAAAGATTCCTTAAGACAAAAATTTAAGGAAATAAATATAATGACCATTGCATCACAGTATATCTTTGATAATTTATTGTATGTAAAAAAAAATATTAACGATTTTACCAAAATTGGTGATGTACACAATATTAATACAAGAAACAGGCATAAACTTACCGCGCCTGTAACTAGACTAAATCGCATCCGCAATTCTTTTATGGGACAGTCTGTATGCTTCTACAATAGGATCCCAGAAAACGTCCAAGATTGTTCGATATAACAATTTAAAAAAGTTGAAACGACGTTTGTGTGTTAAAGGTTATTACCATATTAATGATTTCGTAAATGATAACACACCTTGGGAATGAAATGCTCGCTCCAGTCTAGTTCAAGAGTATCGTTGTCAATAAGAGGAATTGTGAAATTGTAAATATCTATTAAATTAAAAAATAAAAAAAAGGCAGATTAAGTCCCGCTGAGTTTCTTACGCCGGTTCTTCTCAGGTCTGAGGCATTAACTTTAGCGAACCGGTGGTAAATTAAATTAATTATTTGACGTTCAAAAAATGAAACTTGTACTTCTTATTTTGAATAAAATTTTATTGACTTTGACTTTGACTTTATCGTCCTTACCGTCTCTCTCACTATGAACGAGAACAAGTTCGCAAAACAATAGAAGAATTATTGCAAAACGATATTATTCAAGAATCTAGCTCCAATTGTGCCAACAATATTAATGGTTAAAAAGAAAACTGGTGAACAACGGTTATGATATTTTTTAATTTAAAATAAGACGTGGCTGGATGAAGCAGACATACAGTTCACCGCAAGTTCTTCTGCGTCACAACCTTCGACATCGAGTGGGGCTGTGACTCCTGCAGGAAGACCTCGCAAAGATTTCGAAGAATCATCGTTTAAGACGAAGAAACGTCGCGTTGTGGATCTCGTAGAATCGCGAAGTGTCAGTGAATTAGTGACTGCTGCCGAAATTGCTGTGCGTTCAACAGGCCAAAGACAAATTGCCAACGTGATTAGAGACATTAGTGAGAACCCAGATAATATTAAGAAGCCTAAAAATACCAGTTCTGTTATTCCTAGGCAGTTAAGTAGTGACGAAGCCTTAGCTTACTATATAGATTCTAAATCAACAACGCATGCATACAAACAAACAAGAAAGTGGTCCATGAAGGCAGGACATAATGTATTTCCGTCATATTTTAGTTTAAGAAAGTCCAAACAGGCCTGTCATCCTGCAGAGGAGCACATTGCTATAACAGAAACTCGTGCTAAAATAAATTTGCAAGCCTTATTAAATAAAACAGTGGAACGTCTAATATTAGCACAGAATGAAGTTATCAGCAGTGTCCTCCCAACAAGTTCATCGTTTACACTTGTTAGTAAATGGGGATGTGATGGAAGTTCTGGGCACAACACATACAAACAGAGATTTGAAAACACTGAAGATACGGACGAGTTTCTTTTTGTATTTTCTTTGGTTCCCCTTAAGTTATATGATGGGTCCAAAATTATTTGGCAAAATCCTCGGCCTTCATCAACAATGTATTGTCGCCCAATCAAATTTATATTTGCTAAAGAAACGAATGACTTCACGTTAGCGGAGACAAATAGATTGTTGGAGGAAGTTAACGATCTTTTTCTAACACTTATCAAATTTGATGATTCTCAAATCTCTGTGAAACACGAACTTTTACTGACAATGACAGACGGAAAAGTATGCAACGCATTAACAGAAACTCGTTCATCTCAAAAGTGTTTCATCTGTGGCGCCACCCCCAAAACAATGAACGATAATCCCGCGAAGTTCAACAGTAATCAAGAACATTTTGGCTTTGGTTTATCTACACTTCATGCTTAGATTCGTTGCTTTGAATGCCTTTTACATATCAGCTACAAGTTGAATATAAAGAAATGGCAGGCTAGAAGCGACGAAGACAAAGCAGATATCAAAGTTCGTTCCGAAGAAATCAAGTTGAAATTTAAGAACGAGATTATTGTTGATAAACCAAAGTCAGAATTTGGTTCTTCAAATGATGGAAACACAGCCCGTCGCTTTTTTAAGAATTCTGAGATGAGTGCTCACATCACAGGGTTAGATGTTACAATTATCAAACAATTTGATGTTATTTTGAGGACATTGTCTTCTGGATTCGAAATAAACTTAGCGGAATTCAATAAATTTTGTCTCGAAACCAGAAGACATTATCTAAGTCTCTATTCGTGATACTGTATGCCTGCTACTGTACATAAAATATTAATTCACAGTACAGTGGTCATCAAAGCAGCATTGCTTCCGATTGGGCAGCTTTCCGAAGAGGCTCAGGAAGCACGTAACAAAGATTGCCGCAGATTTAGGGAGTACAACACGCCACGAATAGAGACTTACTGTCTATGTTAGTTATAACATCTGATCCTTTGATCAATAGCCTTCGAGAGATTCCCCGAAAAAAACCGGAAAAAATATGTACAGAAGTTTTAAAGTTAATTGTAAGCCCTAGCATAGTAGAATCAAGGCCGGAATCGTCATTATATTGTCGCACAATGCCACAAAATGATGAAGATTACACTATAAAAGATTCATCAGAAGAATCTGATGATTATTATTAGGTTAATTTAGTATTTTTAAATTTATTTTTATTGTTTGTATAATATTTTTGAATATATTTTCTGTTTTTATACCAATTTTTCGTTTTTTATTACAAAAACATGACTACCTATATGTAAAATAGTAAAAGCCTTGTTATATAACATAAAATAATTTTGTCCACTTAGCATTTTCTACATGAAACACTGTTTAAAAACCTTCACTTTCAGGATGCAAATGCATGTGGAAAGGCAATACAAAAATTAAAAAACATTATTAAAGAAGATATGACCATACCCACTAGTGGTTCTGAAGATGAAACCACAATCGAAGATTTCGATTTTTGGTCACATCATAAAGAACTCGCAGTTGGTCAAAAGCGGCGCCGTACTTCCTCAAAAGCCGATGAAGTTTCAATATATTTGGCTAATCCAGTCTGCGCTTTAAAAGCCAGCCCATTAGAAGAATGGGAAGATTTAAAGCCTGTATTCCCAGCGTTATATAAACAAGCACGCATATATTTAAACATAGTAGGTACCTCAGTACCTTGCGAAAGACTTTTTCCAAAGCTGTCGCAACTGTCAATGCTTCGAGAAATCGACTAACAGGCAAACATTTGGAAAAATTGATATTTCTAGGAAGCACTACAAAAGCAAACTTTTTTTATAAAAGTGTTTTTAATACATTTTTTATTTTAGCTTATAATTTTCTGTTTTTCTCGTCAATAAATCACTTACAGTACTTGTTATGATTTATTTTTATTTTTTTAAATTTTACAAAAAAGATACGATACGAGTAAGTATCGATTGTTTTCAACGGATACTGAGTATGGTATCGATACTTGACGACCGATACAGTATTGAGTAAAAGTATCGATACCTCAATGGTATCGTTTCATCCCTATTAGCAACTCAATACATATATAGTCAAAATTTAGAATATTCTGACTTAATTCCATTAGTTAATGAACCATATGAGAAGATACGTGGTGTAGATCCCCATATAGTACACCATGAGTCATGCTATGCTATGGCATCACATTTAAATCTAGAAATTTTAGAAATAGCAAGGCAATCGGGCCTAAATGTTTTAAATTTGAGAAGTATTACCAAATTACAATGATGTTATATGCAACCTAGTGGATCATTTGGTGATCACTGCACATAATCACAACGATGATAAGTGTTACGTATCTCCATTCCTCTCTCCAAGAAGAGTTGAAGCTTCTATGCATAACGATCCAGATTATTTAGCACTGCCGGAAGAATTTATACCTGACAAAGTAGTTCCAAATCGAAATCTATTAGGATTTGATAGGGACAGTGGGGCAAGACGGGAAAGCGGGCAAGACGGTGTCATCATCAGTCGCACGAAAGACCAATCACAGCCGCTCTGACTCGTTATGATGCGTCACTATCTTGTCTTTCAGTCAGCGTTGTAACCGGCTTATAGGTCCACGCGTGTTTGCTCTAGCGCCAAAAACTCGATTTTTGACAACTTCATTGTGATTTTCTTGTTGTGCATCACACGTGTTTTGTGCCTCAACATAAGTTGTCGAGAACTGACTGAAATTTATTCTTATTTTTAGTGGTTACACCAGCAGGTAAGATCATGCTTGTTTTTTAAGGTATCTTATTTTATTGAGATGTACGCGGAAGGGCAAGATGGGGTATGGAGTACCCCACCTTTTCAACACTGAAAAAAAAGAAGCTGACAAAGATTGGGTACGAAGATTTTTAAGCAGGCATCCAGAATTATCGATAAGAAAGCCAGAAAGCATCAGCTGCACGCGCCGCTGGGTTTAATAAACAAGCTGTTAAACATTTTTCTAACTTCCTTGGCAACGTTTATGACGAGCACAAACTGACCATTGACCGAATTTATAATTGTGACGAAACAGAAGTCTCAGTGGTACCTAAAACAAAGTGAAAAATAATTGCAAGAAAAGGTAGAAAACAAGTGGGATTCATAACTTCTGCGGAGAGAGGAATGTTTCATTGCTAGTGGCTAATATATGCATCCAATGATGGTGTTCCAAAGAAAGAGAATGAATCCACATATTAACTACCGCATCCTAACATTAATGCTGAATGCTACTGCTGGAGCTTGGGGTGTTTGAACCGATTCTGGCTAGAAGACAGCTGAATTATTCCTTGGCTGGTTTAAGAAGTTTATTAAATTCAGTGAAGCAACAGTTGACCGACCTGTTCTGTTGTTAGACGGCCACAGCACCCATACCCAAAACATTGACGTGATTAATGAAGCTTGTTCCAATGGGATTATTATATTATGCTTCCCTCCACATACGACTCATCGACTTCAAGTCACGGACGTAGCTACATGAGGCCCTTAAGCATATACTACGACCAATAAATTACAGCCTGGCTTCGCAGCAATCCCGGAATGGTAGTAACTGTCCGGCAAGTAGCAGAGATTTTTGGTAAAGACTTTGTTCAAGCTTCTACAATGACAACGGCAGTAAATGGCTTTAAAAAAAGTGGAATATGGCTATACGATCAAATAGTGTTTTCCGACATTGAGTTTGTTCCATCACTGGCGACAGATATTTCGCAAACAGAGAGATTACCCATCACTGAAGCATTGCCAGAAACATACTACAACTACATCGGACAACGGAGCAACAGCGACAAGCAAACCATTAGCATCAACTGGCATTTCAGTTATCCCTGAAACAATTAAGGTTGCAACTTTAGTTTCGGAAGTTAAAGATTGTGACAAAGAAACTACACAATCTGAGATTGAAGCAGAGCATCAGCCCGGATGTTCCACTTGGATGAGCATTATAGATATATGTGATCAAAGGCCAACTACTCCATCACCATCAGTATTTTCTGTTGTCAGTACTCAACAAGTGATGCTTTACCCTGCTACACGTAAAATGACACGTGTAACAAGAAAACGAGGAAAAACAGCCATCATTACTTCTTCTCTATATAAAAATCAATTAGATAAAATAATTAAAAAAAAGAAACTGACAGAAGACAATAAAAAAAGAAGAAGGGATCTAAAAGAACAAAAACAGAATATGAAAATCAATTTGACAAAGATAGAAATAAAAAGAAAACCAAAAATAATAAAAATTCACCACCAGAAAGTGACAACGATGAAAATAATATCCCTTGCTTTTACTGCTATAGAAAATACTTCGAGTCAGATGAAGGAGGGGTCCCATGTTCTACCTGTGGGAATTGCGCACACTATAGCTGTGCTGGGATAGACGACGAGGACGACGAGGCTATATTTGTTTGAGAGTTTTGCAAATAAGATAAAACTTTCATTTTTTAAATAAAATAAGACTAAATATGAATCCCATATCCCGTCTTGCCCGGTAGGGTACCCCATCTTACCCTACCGGGAGGGCAAGATGGGGTTTTTGATATTTTTGACAAAATCAAAATTAGAACCTTTCTCAATAAGTCTAAAGTTTGTCTAGTTATTTACTTCTGAAGACTGATTATATAAGAATTACTTTAAATAAATAACTTCAAAGTTGGTCTGGAGAGACTAGGCTTCAGTCCCAACGATAACTTTAAATAAAGACTGATAATATTCGATATCTTTAGTTAACGCGTCCCTCCGAAGCGTTTCGTTGCATGCATATAACAATACGACTGTATGTAGTCCGGTCAATTTATACATAAAAAAGTGGTAAAATAACAAAAATTCCCGGAAAGCCAAATATTGGTGAAGACCTATAGTTTACCATTACGAATCAAGTTTTAAAAGTCCCATCGATCCTATGTGTGCTTAAAAAGTTATTCGAGGTCAAAGGTCAAAATTTGAGGTTATTTGGATTTTGCTTGAAAATGGTAAGTTTTATCAATAAAAACTTCAAATCAAAGTTGTAGATCTTATAATTATCTACAAAAATAGTATCAATGATTTTTTTCCTAACAGTTACCATTCCTGAAATATCGCGATTCTAAGAGTCATATTATACATGATATGCACATGTAAGCCACGTATATACCTACAATACATGTTAGGCACTTAATACAAGTATAAATACTTATTTGTTTCTCTTTTATACATATTATACTATCCTAAAAACATTTATTCAAACTTTTAACTGAAAATAAAATAGTTGTGGTTGATCGTGGAATGCCAAATTTAATCGAGGCTAGTGTAGCGAAAGGTGATGAATTTACTGAATATTTAAGAACTCAAAAATCCGTTACAATACACGTGGATTGCAGAAAATCATATACCCGAAAAACTTCAATTTCTGCAGTGAAAAGATAACGTGAAGATTAACAGGCTAGTACTTCAAAAATAAGTCCACTGAAGTGTAGTGTGTATATAATAGCGTAGATGGTCCGTAATAAAACTAAATATCAACACACCACAGTTTATTATAACAATAAGCACAAGCAAGCACAATGAAATTTAAAGTACAGTCAAAATGATAGAAGGAACACTGATAGAAGGTGAATAAAGAAAGCGGAAAGCGTGAGAAGGCGTAAATATAAATTAATAGCACTTATAACTCGTACGTAACTATGAATATACAAGCATCGGGCAAGAGTGTCGCGTGGCCAGCGGTTAGTAGCGGACTGGTGACTGCGGCCGGTAATGCAACGCAGGCGCATCGGCTCGAACGCAGCGAGCTTGACGCATGACGTTACATATATATATAAAATCGGCGTACGCGTGCCCGTGTGTACATAATTTATTTATTTTTGTGATCTATTTTATTTTATTTTATTTTTATATAAACTTCTATAATATGATCTAAACTAATTTTATAATATATATATAAGTATAACTTTATTTACATTAATTTATTTATTCACAATAAATGCTCCGCTACACCACCCCCCTCCTGAGACCGTCCCTACGGGCGATAATAGTCGGGAAATTTAACCCTCCGACCTGACCTGGTATTTTTAACAATATTTTTGTTAATATTAGGAGTGAGTGTTGATGTAGGTGATTGGCTGTGTTTGTGCGTGGGTGTAAGTTTGGGAGTGTGTGTAGAAGTGTGATTGTCAGTGTGTGTGTCACGCAGTATGTAGGCAGGCTTTAACCTATCTATAGATACGGTGACTGTTTTGCCATTGACAATAATTTTAAATACTTTATCTCCCCTGGTCAGGACTTCATGTGGTCCCGTGTACGCAGGTTTCAATGAGCCAGCTACAACGTCATTCCGCAAGAAGACATGAGAAGATGTAGCTAGGTCTTTAAAAACGAAAGGAGATCGATGTCCACTGTGACGTGACGCTGGAGGTGGTTTAATCCTATTGACGAAACAGCGTATTCGTGCTATAAAATTTGTGAAATCATAGCATGACTGCTCAGGTGGTAAAAAAAAAATCTCCTGGAAGGCGTATATTCTCGCCGTAAACGAGCTCGGCGGAAGAGGTTTTTAGGTCGTCCTTTAAAGCCGTTCTTATTCCTAATAAAACAATAGGAAGAGATTCGACCCAACAGCTATCAGCGTGGCAGGTTATGGCAGCTTTTAGCTGCCGGTGAAACCTCTCCACCATTCCATTCGACGAAGGATGATAAGCTGTAGTACGACTATGAACAAACCCTATAGTTTGTGAGAAAATTTTAAACAACGAGGATTCGAACTGGGTTCCTCTATCTGTCACTATTTTGAATGGGCAACCAAACCGTGAGATCCAGCCGTTCAGCAAGGCTTTTGCCACAGTTTCAGCCGTTATGTCTGGAATTGGTATTGCCTCAGGCCAACGTGTAAAACGGTCGACGGCCGTGAGACAATAACGATATCCCAACGAAAGAGGTAACGGTCCGACTAAATCAATGTGTACGATCTGAAATCTACCGCGAGGTAGGTTGTAAGCTCCTAATGGAGCAGATACGTGCTTGGTTACCTTGCAACGTTGGCATGCGATACAATTGCGTACCCACTCGCGACAGTCCTTACGAAGTCCTGGCCACACGTAACGATCGCTAACTAGCTTAATAGTTGCCTTGGCTCCAGGATGGCTCAAACAATGCAAAGACTCGAAGATTTGTCGCCGATATATTTTTACAACGTAAGGTCTAGGATCAGGGCCACTTACATCACATACTAATGTAATGTCAGTACCAGGCAGCTTCACCTTACTTAGACATAGAGACGTAGTCCCTCCAAGAAGATGTTGTAACTCGGGGTCACTGGATTGCGCTGCTGCTAACCTATCAGGGTCGACCGGCTGCGCAATTTCTTCCACTCTGGACAAGGTATCAGCGACGACGTTATCCTTACCTGATATATGTCTTACGTCAGTGGAAAACTGAGAAATAAAATCTAAGTAACGAAACTGCCTGGGTGAACAATTTTCTTTTCTGGAAGTAAAGGCAAAAGTAAGTGGCTTATGGTCAGTATAAATAATAAACTCGCGAGCTTCAACCATGTGCCTAAAATATTTTATGGCTTCATAAATAGCCAGGAGCTCGCGGTCATACGGAGAGTACTTGGTCTGAGACGGAATGAGTTTTCTTGAAAAGAAAGCTAAAGGCTGCCAAGTGCCATGTTTTAATTGCTGCAATACAGCTCCAATAGCCGTATCGGAAGCGTCGGTTACAAGAGCTAGTTTGGCATTGCTATCAGGGTGTGCCAGTATAGCCGCCTGGCATAAACTCTGCTTGCAAGCCTCGAACGCCTTAAGCTCCTTATCTCCGAATGTGACCGGCTGAGATCCCTTAACTGATCCGGTTAAAAGAGCATTTAACGGAGCTTGATGTGATGCTGCGTCTGGAATGAACCTGCGGTAGAAGTTAAGCATTCCTAGAAATCTACGAAGCTCCTTAACAGTTTTGGGCTGCGAAAAATTTTTAATAGCCTCTACCTTTTCAGTTAAGGGTTTAGTGCCTTCGCTGGAAATAGTGTAGCCTAAGAAAGTGACTTTAGGGGCACCAAATACACACTTATTTGGATTCAAGACCATACCGAATTCTTTGAGCCTTTTGAAAACTTCATGCAGATGTTTTTCATGAGTTACTGGATCTGGTGAAAAAACTAATATATCGTCTATGTATGGATAGACAAAATCTAACCCTCGCAACATCTCATCCACGAACCGCTGGAACGTCTGCCCTGCATTACGAAGACCAAACGTCATGTAGGGGAACTCGTATAGTCCAAACGGTATCGTAATGGCGGTTTTACAAATGTCAGATGGGTTGACAGGGATTTGATTGTACGCTTTTGTTAAATCCAGTGTAGAAAATACGGTACAATTGCATAAGTTGTGTGCAAAATCCTGGATGTTACGTATCGGGTATCTATCAGGAATTGTACGTGCATTCAGCCTGCGGTAGTCACCACAGGGTCGCCAACCATTTTTTTTTGGTGCCAGGTGTAAAGGAGAGGCCCAAGGAGACTCTGAAGGTCTGCAAGTGCCCATCTGTAACATAGCCTCAAATTCAGCTTTAGCAATTTTAAGCCTATCCGGTGCCAGCCTACGTGGTGTACAGGACTCTGGCGGTCCAGGTGTGGTACGGATGTAATGCAGTGTACTGTGTTGTGGAGTTTTATTTATACCAGCTGGACGTGTGATGTCAGGGTATTTAGCTAGTATATTATGATACAATGAATCACCGGACATCACCTTCACTGAAAAAATATTTTCCGGAAAATTGGCAAGTGAAACCGGGGTACCGAGCGTAGTATGTCGATCTATTAATCGTTGGTTACGTATATCTACAATTAAGTCATAGTGAGATAAAAAATCAACGCCTATTATCGCCCGCGTTACATCGGCCACAATAAATTGCCAGGGAAAGTCGCGCCTTAAACCTATATTTAAAACTAAATTAATATAACCGAATGTACTGATCACAGAACCATTAGCGGCACACAAATCAAAATCGGTTTTTTTCGCGACGTTCTTTTAACATCGATCGCGGAAACACACACAAATCACTTCCCGTGTCTATTAAAAATTTAGTTTTTGAACGTTCGTCCGTTACAAATAAGCGACCGTTTTTAGAACAGGCGTCGGCCGCCATCACAAACTGCCCTACACTTTTCCCGAAAAATTACACGGTGGTACACATTTATTTGCTTTATCACCGTATTTATGATGGTACCAACACGAAGGGTGCTTACGGTAATTAGAAGCTGACCTGAACCTTGGGCGGGATCTTGAACGGTGACGCCTAGGCGAGTGACGCCGGCGTCTGGAACCATCATCATCATGGAATTGTCAAAACTTTATATGCAATACACTTGCATATTAGAAGAATCATTTTCTTCTTTTCAATTTGCAGAAAGTAGTCAATGGGTTTGACCAGTGCAGAGATGAATATGAGGAAGACCTCAGGCTTACCAATGAATTTAAAGCACAACTGCATGAAGCCCAGCAGTAAACACCGAGTGTGTCTAGCACTTGGTAGTCTAACATCTCCTAAGAATGCCTCGTTAAGGCGCTGACTCCACGAGCGAAAGAATCGCGGCGATATTATCGTCGTGCCACGTATTTCTATACATTCTCTATGGAACAGTCTCTAGCTAGTCGTCAAAAACCGCACAGCGTTGTACGCTGGATACAATATTAGCTGATTTACATATCCATAGCTATACTTCAAGGAAACGTGGCCCTGTTGCCAAATCCAGCCTTAAACGATTTCTCAAAAGAGCAAACTTGTTGCAGGATAACACTGCTATTGCTGACAATCCGCGTGACGAGATGAAACTTTAAAGCCTAGACGATGGACCTTGACAGTTACCCTACAATCTTGAATAAATAAGTGAGTGAGTCGTCAGTCCGACTCAAAATCATAATTTCCTACAATACGTTAAATTAGACTGTATAGGGGACAAAATACAATTTTACAAGTGTTAAGAGTGTAACAAAATGTAATTAGTAGCGCCATCTATAATTGTTTTCTGTTATTACTGTAACATTAATGTTCTTGTTGAATAAACGCATTAGTCTTTTCTGTCAACCTATCAGCGTGTATCATTTATAGGTTATGGGCCCAGTGCTTTAACAGTTTTGGTAAAAATATAGTGCAAAAATGTCATCGAATCGTATTGCGAGTATTGATAAGCTTAAAGGCAGAGAAAATTATGAAGATGGGCGTTTGCCGTGGAGAACTTTCTCGTGTTGGAAGGCATGCAACAGTGCATTAAAACCGGCGGCGATGCAAACGACGCGAAAGCAAAAGCCAAGATAGTTTTAACTATAGATCCCAGTTTATTCGTGCATATAAAAAGTGAATCAACTGCAATGGGGCTATGGCAGAAATTAAAGAAGTTATTTGATGATAATGGCTACACACGACGCATCGAATTACTTCAGAACCTCATATCTATCCGTCGAGAAATCTGTGAAAGTATATCTCAATATGTGACTTCGCTATTAGAAACAAGTCAGCGATTAAATAACACAGGTTTTAAGATTAGTGATGAGTGGGTCGGTTCTTTATCACTAGCAGGATTGCCTGAAAAGTTTGAACCGATAATCATGGCAATAGAGCATTCAGGTATTGAGTTGACAGCCGACGTTTCTGTGTGTGTCCGCCACCTGTAACACAGGCCTAGGCCCACAACAGGGGTGTGAGTGTGTAGCGTTTATTTATTTATTTTCTTTGAGTAAATGCTTTGGTTGACTGTGGTATTTTGTTTTAGGTTGGGTACGATTTTGAAGACCCTCTTGCCAAAGTCCTCGTTGACTCCGACAGCGAGGACGAAAATGACGAGTTGGGGGAACAAGAACTGCTCGATCTCATCGGCATCGATGACGAAGATGAGATCGAGATAGAACAATCAGAACCGAACACAACCTTCAATTGGTCCGGGGATTACTCAACGTTCTCTGGGACCGAAGAAGAGTTTCAAAAACAACCCGGTCCCAGAATTGAGGGGGCAACGCCATTGAGCATTTTTACACAATTCTGGGATCGGCCACTAATAAAAGGTATTGTAAACGAAACAAACCGATACGCGTGGAAATTTATTCCCCATCTTTTGAAACCGTGACTCTGCCCCCGCAATCAAGAGTCAACGACTGGGATGAAACGTGCGTTGACGAAATTTATAGACTTTTAACAGTTTTGATTTTAATAGATATATGTGTCCGAGGACGAATTGATGAATACTTTTCGAGAGGAGTTTTAAATATGCCTAAATTTCGAAAGCTTATATCCAAAAACAGATTTTTGCTCTTCAGGAGATTCCTTCATTTTGTTGATAACAGTTACTTAATTCCAGGAAAAAAAAATAAAATAGCAAAAGTGGAGCCGTTGGTTCAATATTTATGTCAAAAATTCAAAACCGCTTATTCACCTCACAAAGAACTGTCGATAGACGAATCGTTGCTGCTCTGGAAAGGACACTTGAGCTTCGTTCAATGCATCCGATCAAAGCAGCGCGATTCGGAATAAAGACTTATGAGCTTTGTGAGGCGGTAAGCGGTTATGTATTAGATATAATAGTTTATACGGGAAAAAATACTACCCTAGGGCAATCTTTATTTGGCTTTACAAATGCTACATCCAAAGTTGTCCTAACCTTAATGTCCCAATACTTGGACGCGGGACACACATTATACATGGACAATTATTATAATAGTGTGCAATTAAGCAGACTTTTGAAATCTCGCCGTAGGCTCGGTACTCCTTTGAAGATTCAGCGTCTCACGGAAAGATGTGCCTAGGGGCACTATTGTAAGTCGACACTGTGGTGACATCTCTGTGCTTGCATGGAAAGATGTTAGGTTGGTCACCACAGTGTCGACTTTTCACCAAAACAATGTTATCCCAGGCAGGCAAGCAGGTCAACAAACCAGCTGTAGTGGTACAATAAATACATGGGAGGGGTTGACCTGAAAGACCAGAAGCAATCAGGTTACCTGTTGGAGAGAAAAAGAGGCCTTAAATGATACATTAAAGTATTCCGCAGAATGTTAAACATCTATACTGAACTCATTTATAATTTACAGCCACATTGAACAAAACACAAAGATGTCTCACAGACAGTTCAGGTACCAGTTGGCCAATGAACTGGCTGAGCAATATGGCACAGACGCTAGAATTAGGGCTCAACCTGCACCCAATCTGTCGGCGCGATTGAACCTCACCCTAAATCACTTTCCAGCGCACAGGGATGTTGATGGCCCGAGGACAGCTAAGCAGGTACGCTTTATAAGAAAGCCAACGTTCTGTGCACTGCCTGTGAGGCATTTTTGTGTATTGGACAATGTTGGAGCGAATATCACACATCAGAACATATTTAATTGTAGTTTTTGTTAGTTTTATATTTAATTTAGTTTTGTATTTAATTTTAATTTTCCCTTTTTTTTCCTAACCCTTTTTAACCATATTGTATTGTACTTGCAATTACAATAAACATAATTATTGAAATTTATACGTGGTTTTAATTAATCTCTAAACTGTCGAAGGCTCCAACAATATGATAATATATAAATATATATATATATATATATATATATATATATATATATATATATATATATATATATATATATATATATATATATATATATATATATATATATATATATATATATATATATATATATATATATATATATATATATATATATATATATATATATATATATATATATATATATATATATATATATATATATATATATATATATATATATATATATATATATCTATGTTTGTTCATATATGGCAACCCCGACTAGTTTAGAGTCTTGTGCGAACACCCCGCGCGGTCGGGAACAGTAGTAGTTAGTAGTAGTTGTCGAGAAGTAGTAAAAGGGGCACGTGAGACGGCCGACGCGAGCGCACGTCCTTCCTGAATCGATATATTAATTAGCGGTGTGATTTTCCCTCAGCCTTATTTGATTTCCCTTTTGTGTTTTCCCCTAGTAGTTGTCGAGAAGTAGTAAAGGGGGCACGTGAGACGGCCGACGCGAGCGCACGTCCTTCCTGAATCGATATATTAATTAGCGGTGTGATTTTCCCTCAGCCTTATTTGATTTCCCTTTTGTGTATTCCCTCTTGATATTGAACCTGACAAAGACAAACCTACAAAAGATAATAGTGCAAGTAACCCTAAGTGAAGAAGACTAATGTGAAACATTCCATGGCGGCCGTGACCAATCAGTGTTTGTGTTGTGAATTATGAAGATAAGGTACTGTACAATTTCTATTATCCTAAGACCGACTATAAGGTTAATAATTAATAAATAACCTCCCCCTCAGCACGCTTCCACAAATGCGGCACACCCTACCCTCCACTATTCAATATACATTTCCTGGTAGCAGAGCGTGGTTTTCATCCCTCTGGGCCCCCTTAATTATAGCGTAGTTTAATCCCTCTGAGTCCCCCTGATTATAGCGTAGTTTCATGCCCCTGAGTCCCTTTGATTACAGTGTTATTCTCCCGTTTTGGTATTTTGGCTCTTAATTTGGTACCTAACGCATAATTACAATATAATTTGATTTCCTAACCTTTTAAAACGTGTTCGCATCGAGTTGTTTAAAAAATAATGTTATATGAAATTTTTATACATATAATATTGAATATACTCGTATAATTGTGTAGGGTGAATGTATAATGTGTAAAATATATAAATAAATATTGAATATAATTTTATATATTAAATACAAAATATAATAAATACACATAATATGGTTACATATATTTTATAATATTACGCCTATACGTTATTACCTATCCCGTTTTAAATTATAATTGAAGTTAGTTAAAATATTTTAATATAATTTCCTTAAAAAACTAACTTACTTTAAAATATTATCCCTACACTTTTATTGTTACCCTTTTTTTTTATTTTTATTTAAATGAAGCTTAAGCCTTAATTGTAGTCATATTGTATATCATATTATTTTGTTGTATTGCGATATATGTAGATGCGACGCGTCCCTGAACTTGACCGTAACTGGTTTCTTATCTCGCCAGTTGTTGTGGATTCATTGTTTATTACGAGTTTATTATTTTTTTAATATTTTAGTTGAGTTATTTGTTTACTTGATTTCTGATTTCGCCCGTTGGTAGTGGGTTCATTGTTTATTACGAGTTTATTATTTTTTTAATATTTTAGTTGAGTTATTTGTTTACTTGATTTCTGATCTCGCCCGTTGGTAGTGGGTTCATTGTTTATTACGCGTTTATTAATTTTTAATATTTTAGTTCAGTTATTAGTTTACTTGATAATTTAAAATGGCTACTCATGATGAAACAGTAAAATGTTCCTTATATACGGAAAGCGCAGAATATAGAAAAAATATAGGCGTGGTACGCTTTGCTTCCGATTGGATTGCCGATACCTCGGAACTTCTTGGCACTTCTGAAATACCTAGATTATTAGTTAGGTTCAAGGATTTAGATTCTCATTGTAATTTATTTGTAAACGCGTCCTCAGTGCTCCTGGGTGGGTTAGACCCGGCTATCGATTACCAAGAAATTAGTTATGTAAAAAAAGAAGTGCGTTTAGTAAATAAGAAAATAGACGATCTCCGGGTGCGTCAGTTAGAGTTGTGCCCACCTGCTCCCGTAGTTGATCCTGTTATAGCCAGTACACCCGTAAGAATGAGTAGTAAAAATATTACTGAGCGAACTCCTAGTAATAGATTACCTGATTTACTTATCCCTAAGTTTGATGGACGTCCTGACTCCTGGATAAGTTTTATTGATCAGTTTGACAGTGTAGTAGATTCCCAACACCATTTAACCCCCACAATGAAATTACAGTACTTGGTTGGATCCTTAGCAGATGAACCTAAGCGGTTGTTGCTACATTTAAAAATTGAAGAAGGCAACTATGAAGTTGCTCGTGAGTTGTTGAAACAGCGGTATCACAATACACGGGTTCTTGCTGATACCTACATAACCCAGATACTTACCCTGCCGGAGATTTCGAATAAATTTACAGGTTTGCGCGCGGCCTTTTTGGACCCCTTGTTAACTGCCTATCGCTGTTTAGAACGTTTAGAGTTACCCGTCTCCTCATGGTCTTATATGTTAGTACATATATGTTTGACTAAGCTTCCCTCTGATTTGAAATCCCGTTTTGAGCGTTGTTATGGCGGTGACGCTGATGAATTACCTACCTTTAAAAATCTTACTACCTTTTTGGAAGACGAATGTCGTCACCATGACAACGTTGGCAACACCTCCCTTGTAGATTCTAACCTGACGAAATTTAAAAGTACTGTACCTAAACATACTTACTTTGCGGCTCCTCCCTCCCCTATATTAAATAATAGACAAAAAATGTTACCTGTAATAAATAATAGTAAAAAATGTTACCTGTGTGCTTCCTCTTCCCATTACCTCCGTGAATGTCCCGTATTTAGAGCTATGAATCCTAGAGATAGATCGGGATTTGTAAAACATTCCCGGTTATGTTATAGGTGTTTGGACAAACATTCAATTCTTATGTGCAAGCGGGACTACAAATGTTCAACCTGCGGTCGCTCATCCCATCACACTATGCTATGTTTTAATGATTCCCGTAACCCAGTGTATCCCACCTCATCCAATCGCAATTATAATTGTAATTCCAAATTTAATAAACGCAATTATCCGCGTACCTGTCCTTCTTCTACCCGCGGTCCCCATATAGGCGGGGGCCAGCATAAGAAATATTCCCCTTCGCAACTCCAGCGCTCCCCCCAACGACATTCCCAGAGAGCTTCTCCCCCCAGAGAAAATGCTCCGCCCCAACCTAGACAGGTTGAAAATAATATAAGATGTCGTGATAATTCCTATAATAGAGAAGATAGACCCACATAGCTAGATACTTGTATTACTCCCCCTTCCCCTTGCCTTAATATCTCACCCAATTCCCTTATATTATTGCCTACTGTTAAATTACACGTTAAAACTGCTAGTGGTTATTATATTGAAGCGCGTGCCTTATGTGATACCGGTGCCCAGGGTTGCCTCATTACAACCGATCTTGTTGTTAATTACCTCAAATTGACCATCTCCCCCTCCTGTGCCCCTGTACGTGGCATAGGTAATATTCCTTTAGTGGTTTCCCGTGGTTCTATTTCCCTGTGTTTTAAACCTTTGTATAATTTCTTCCCTGAGGTGTCAACCTCTGCTATAGTTATAGATGTGATTGCCGGTACGCATCCTGAGTTTGAGTTCCCTGAGTCTGTGTTTTTTCCTAATAGTGATTTTTCCCTTGCTGACCCTACCTATAATAAGCCTGGCCCGATAGATATACTATTGGGTGCTGACGTGTTCGGCGCGCTTTTATTACAAGATAAAATATTTAACTTTAACGGCCTTACTGCTTTATCTACAATTTTTGGTTATATTGTTTGCGGTCCAGTCGCTGCCGATTATGGTGAATTAGAGCCCCCCATGACTGGAATATCCTTATCCCGTCTCATCAAGAGATTCTGGAAGGTCGAAGAAACCCCTCAACCCATGATTGCTAACCCCTAGGCAACGATGTTGAGATTTGTAAATAAAACCCGAAACTTACCCGTTGAGCTATCTGTATCTTTATCTACCCAAGAAAGAAAGCATGCACTCCTGTATTTAGTAAAAATAGTACAGTCTTATTGTTTTTCTGATGAGCTGAGTTTGTTAAAACGTGGCGTTTCCTTGCGGTCTTCCCTAAGACGACTCTCACTCTTTCTTGACAAGGAAGAAATCATCAGAGTCGGTGGTCGTTTACGAAACTCTAATCTTCCTTACGATGCTCGTCATCCTATACTCCTTCCTAAAAGGTGTCATTTTATTACCTTATTGATATCCCATTACCACGTCGAAAATTGTCATGCTGGAGCCAATGCTCTTCAAGCTTTATTATCCCGTGAGTTCTGGATATTGTCTGCTCGCAGAGCTATCCAGAATGTAATTTTTAAGTGCCTCCCTTGTTATCGCCTTAAAACTGCCACATCTCAACCTCCTATGGGTGAACTCCCTAGAGATCGTGTTACTCCTACCCGTGCCTTTGATGGTGTTGGAACAGATTTTGCCGGCCCATTCCTGACCAAAACCCAGGTGTTTAGAAATAAAAGATTAGTAAAGAGTTACCTTTGTGTTTTCGTGTGTCTTTCTACAAAGGCAGTCCACCTTGAAGTAGTTTCAGAATTATCAACCGAAGCCTTTATCGCTGCATTCTCTCGTTTTGTTTCCCGTCGCGGTCTCCCTAGTTTAATAAGATCAGATTGCGGTAGAAATTATATAGGAGCTTCGAACTATTTAAGCGATGTTTATGATTTTTTAGTTAAACATAAACTTGATATTAGTGATACCCTCGCTAAAAGGGGTATAAATTGGTTATTTGACCCACCTGCCTGCCCTCATTGGGGAGGATTGTTCGAAGCAGCCGTTAAATCTGCGAAAACCCACCTTAAAAGAGTGATTGGCGAAACTCATTTAACATTCGAGGAATTAACTACAATTTTTGCTAAAATTGAGGCGGTATTAAATTCCCGGCCGTTATGTCCCTTATCTAATGACCCTAACGATCAAGAAGTTTTGACGCCTGGTCATTTTTTGATTGGCCAACCTCTTAGTGCTTTGCCGGAGTATCCCTATAACAATGTAAAAATTAATCGTTTAACCCGTTTTCAAGTAGTGCAACAGATAACTCAACATTTTTGGTCGCGGTGGCAGTTAGAGTACCTATACACTCTGCAGACTAGGCAGAAGTGGACTGATCCAGTGAATCCTCCAACAGTAGGCGAGCTAGTCCTCATAAAAGATGATAATTTACCCCCTTTACAGTGGCGACGTGGTCGCATTTCCCAAATTTATCCTGGTAAAGATAGCGTTGTGCGTGTGGTCGATGTTAACACATCGACAGGTATCCTAAAGAGAGCCTTAACCAAATTAGTTCGTCTACCTATTAGTTAGTTTCTCCCATTTTCTCGTAAACATTAGATGTTTAGGGCGGGGGCTATGTTTGTTCATATATGGCAACCCCGACTAGTTTAGAGTCTTGTGCGAACACCCCGCGCGGTCGGTAACAGTAGTAGTTAGCAGTAGTTATCGAGAAGTAGTAAAGGGGGCACGTGAGACGGCCGACGCGAGCGCACGTCCTTCCTGAATCGATATATTAATTAGCGGTGTGATTTTCCCTCAGCCTTATTGATTTCCCTTTTGTGTTTCCCCAGTAGTTGTCGAGAAGTAGTAAAGGGGGCACGTGAGACGGCCGACGCGAGCGCACGTCCTTCCTGAATCGATATATTAATTAGCGGTGTGATTTTCCCTCAGCCTTATTTGATTTCCCTTTTGTGTATTCCCTCTTGATATTGAACCTGACAAAGACAAACCTACAAAAGATAATAGTGCAAGTAACCCCTAGTGAAGAAGACTCAAGTGAAACATTCCATGGCGGCCGGGAACAATCAGTGTTTGTGTTGTGAATCATGAAGATAAGGTACTGTACAATTTCTATTATCCTAAAACCGACTATAAAGTAAATAATTAATAAATAACCTCCCCCTCAGCACGCTTCCACAAATGCGGCACACCCTACCCTCCACTATTCAATATACAATATATATATATATATATATATATATATATATATATATATATATATATATATATTATATATATATATATATATATATATATATATATATAGAGGAAAAGGTGGTAATGCGGCCCCCGCATGTATTTTGGCCCCCCATGATATTACAAATTTATAATAACGCCACCTATCATTTTTTTGGTGAAACTGAATCGTCTTTGTCACAACAATATTTAACACCTATCGAATCCGTCAGATGTCGGCCCGTTTATACGTTCATTTCAAACAGTCGAAACACGTTGCTGTGAAAACTTTTGAACTGTTGCGATTTTATTTGCGTAAAAATAGAAAACTATCGAATTTGACTTTTTGTGTGGACACGTTGTATTCATTGAACATTGTTCTGCGATATTTCAAAGGTAAATATGAAATTTAAGCATTTTATGAACATGTTAGATATGTTTGTTTAAATAGTTTACATATCTGTAATGTGGCCCCCTCACATTGCTTGTAATGTGGACCCGGGGGCCACATTACATGTAGGTACCTAAAACGTAGTAATCAATTTCTTATTTTTTTTCACTTTGTGAAGATGGGCGCCTAGGGTCAAAGTATTTCATGCTTCGCATCTTTCTCGAGGAACGAACACAAAAAACTTGGGAGCCGCTGAATTAAATGAAAAAGCGGTCGATAGGCGGTGAAGAATAGCTTGATGGGATGATACAAAAGCTGTTAAAATGTTATGGTGGACTAGCTAGGATCGGACACTAATACGGTATAGTGAAGGATCCTCAAGAGTCTTTAGAATTATCTTGTTAATGAATGCTCACTCGGAAAGAAACGCAGGGGGGGGGGCGGGGGGGGGGGGGGGGGGGGGGGGGGGGGGCTGTAATTCCACGCGAAGGAACTGGAGTAATATAAGTTGTCGAATATATTTTATTTTATGGAGGGGCTCCGATATATGGAGCTCACAAGTACCAGGATGAGTCCGAACAATGGGCATATCAGTTGGGCTATGAGAAATGGTATTTCCCAATAACTTATAGAGAATGAAATGGTGCAGGGCGGGGGCCTGTGGTTAGGATCATTTCTATAAAGCGAGCATAAAGTACACTTTATCCGCTTCGTAGACCAATGGGAATGCATCTATGCTGCGTGCTCAAGGCTTATAATCGTCTAAGCAGGCAAAGAAGATTTTTGATATCCTAGAAGGGGCTGAAATGGAAAAGACTCATTATCTCTCCATGACAGATTTTTAATGTAGATGAGACGGGGGCTACGATGTCAGTGCTAAAGACCTCCAGTGATTAGGTAAAAAAAGGAAAGAAACAGATAGAGAGTGGGGGCTCATAACAGGGCGGCAGAGCGAGGTCACATGTGTACTCTTGTTGTTGGGCTGAGTGCATCAGGTTTTTGGGGGGGTGCCAGCCTATGATGATTTTCCTCTGCGAAAAAATTCAGCGGATGTACTTGATGAAAGGTGCGCCACCTGATGCGATTGGTAAAGTCCTACAGCCATCAGGTTGGAGCGCAATCGAATTGTTCACTGAATGGTTCAGCATTTCATTGTATAAAACAAGCGCAACTGTGGATATCTGCTTTCGCTGTATTACTTATCTTGACGTGCAGCTTACAGGGCCATGGCCCGGACGGGCATAGAAGAGTAATATGAATTAGCTCGTGAATACCACGTTCCTATTATTATCTGCCGCGAACTCCATACTTAAGGCAGACTAAGCTCCAACCATTTAGATAAACCTTTCATGGCGCCTTAAAAGCCACTTACAGTGAGGAGATTGCGGAAATTTGTGCATTTGCATTCTGAAAGGTTGGCTGAAACATTTTATATGGTGGGATTGCTGACGCTTTTTGGGAAGAAAGGCATATATGAGGAGGCAGCCAACGAGAATAGGGCAGTTAATGGTTTCCGGGGCAACTGGCATCTTATGCCATATCAACTCACGGCGCCAATTATTACAGCTGACATCCGTATTTTATAGCGAAGCTGCTCTCAACGCATCTAGATGGGTCAACTTCTCGATGCCTGCCTAAGATGTATCAGGTCTTGATGACGCCCCAAAAAAAAAAGGTATCTCCCCATCAAGGGCTATATAAAAGCTAGCATAGAAACTGGCGAATAAGTTTGATTCTAACGGTTCTACCAGAAGATATTCAGCCATTCGTGTCTGAGGCCTAAGATAGAACTTCTAATCGGTTGCGGTGAAGACAAGGGCGTCGCAAACAGTCAAAGGGATTCACATCCTCACTGCCATAAAACAAAATGCTTAAATTGAATCTTTGGCGCTTAGGCAGAGAATCGTGGACGAGGACGATGTTACGACGTGGGTAGAGGAGGGCACTAGGCTAGTAGCTGGTCAGAGGCCGACGTCAGAGAGATGTAAGGCATCCAGGCAGCAAGCTCTGATAGTGAAGCGGAAAATGACGACTCACGATGATGAGTCAACGCTCGCATTTGAATTAGTAGTCGCGTCTGAAAACATAGAGTCGGCTCTGGGTCGGTTCTGCGAAGCGAGCTTTTCTAATGAGCAGACCTGGGAGTAGGGGTCAATGGAGACAGTGTCAGAGTTGCGAATTGTGGGCTCATATCCAGGACGAGCCTGGGGTGGGCAGGTCAGGGGCTGAAGGTCGATTATATTATTATTTGTGATTTTTGTCGTTAGGTTTGCAATAATGCTAAGCATTTAATGTGACCTCCTCGCAGAGGGGGCCACAAAACTTATCACTGGCTGATGCTCATTTGTTGCCATTCGATTACTTAATTAGATAATATTTTTTTTTCATTATACTATACCGTGTTTCATCTATCCATCGTGAAATAGGTGGAATAAAAGAATTACTAAGGAAGCTAATCAATATTTATGCAAGTTTTTGAGGGGGCCTTTATTTTTTTTTATAAAGTCCGCGCAAACAATATAGGGGTCCACTATTACGCACTCTATCATCCTCTATATGATAGTATGATAGTAATATAACGATAGATATAAGTATATATATATAAGTATTATTACTATATATGGTATGAGGTTATCTATCATAATGATATTATATATATATATATATATATAATATATATTTATACTATATATATAATATATATATATATTAGTATATATATATATTATATGATATATATATAATATATATAGGTATGTAGGTAACTGATAATATATATATAATTATATAATGATATATCTTAATTAGTATAGTATATAGTATATATATATACTAATATATATATATATATATATTATATATTTATATACTATATATATATATATATAAATATATATATAGTAATTATACTATATATAGTCTATATAATATATACTATATATCATATATTATATATATAATATATATATATATATATATATATATACTAATGAGTATATCTATATATATATATATAATAGTGACTAATATAGATGATATATATTATATATATCTATATCTATATATATATATTATATATGATAATATATATATATATATATACTATATATAATATATATTATTATATATATACTATATATATCGATATATATATATATATATATTATATATATATATAGTATAATATATATATTATATATATAGTATATATATATATATATAATATATATATATATAGTAGTATATATATATATATTATATATATATATATAGAGGAGAAGGTGGTAATGTGGAGCCCCTTAAAAAAAACTACTTGTTTCGGACTTTATAAAAAAAATAAAGTCTCGCTAAAACTTATAAATACTTTATTAGCTTGCCTTAGTTATTCTTTATCGCTCATCACAATGGAATAGAGAAGCACGTAGAGTATAATGAAAAAGAAATTATTATTAAGTAATCGAATTTGGCGGCACATGAGATCGGTGATGTTTTGTGGCCCCCCCTGGGGGGTCACATTAAATGTATAGCAATTATTGAAACCTAACGATAATCACAAATATAATATGCGCCTCGGCGAGTCATTTTTTTTTTTTTTTTTTTTTTTTTTTTTTTTTTTTTTTTTTTTTTTTTTTTTTTTTTTTTTTTTTTTTTTTATATATATATCATATATATTATATATATATATTATAGTATCTAATATATAGATAACGCTCCGGTACGTGGCAAGGTATACCAGCAAGGCGATCTCTCCCCGCGTACTCCGACACCCCGCGTGACGCATCTGTCGGCAGTTTCGCTCCGAAACAAGTCTCAGGACAGTCGCTTACGGACGTTAAGATTGTACTAAGTTTTTTTATAAATCTATTATTGTTGAAACTTCGGCAAGGTCCTCAAACTCCCAAGATACCAAAAGTCAGTGTTACAAAGGCGCTCAACGTTAAGGCTCGCAGATAGCTAGCCCGAGAAGAACAAGAAAGAGGAGAAAGAAGAATCTGGCGCAATGATGCTTTCAGAGGGAACAGTTCGAGAGGCTTTTGGAGAGATAGGATCGACAGCAACGTGGGCTCTTTTACGGGACGTGCAAGGCTACTTTCGACGGGAACGGGATACCGAAACCGTAAGAAGACATCATAACAGCAGGTCAATGTTTTCAAGTCTGTTGAGAAGATAGAAGATGAAGAAGCTATCAGAGCATGCCTGTAGTTCTGAGAGGTGAAGCAGCGACAGGTGGCATGGAATAAGGAGCAAGTTGTCACGGGTCAGACTTTCACAGATCGGATTGCCAAGGCAGTTGCTCCAAAAAGCCAGCCTTCATGATAATCTCAAGACATCCATAGGTTTCAAACAGGGCGAAACAGAACTGACGTTTGTTTCTAAGAAACGAGGCCTGTTTTGCACAGTACCCGAACCCAGGCATCCAGAAATCTCAGCCAGTTGGATATGATTTATGGACAGCTTAGGTTCAAGATTCGAAAGTAAAATGCCGAGACAAAAAATACTACACCACTTATGATGATCTCCTGAAGTCGCCAGAGCAGTGGAACGACTATTATTGAAAAAACAGCCCCGAACCAAGCCAAACAGTAGTGACGGAACCAGTACTTCATGAAAATCAAAGAAGGTCAGAGTGGTTATTGTAGAGTTGTTTGGTCACAAAGCTGAAGTATGTCGTAAAAAGGACAGGGAACAACAGGGAAAGCCACAGAGAAGGCATATACAGTGATCATCCGATACCTGTCAAGCCTGTACTGTGTGACAACACCAGCCCTCACCAACAGCCGAAATTTCGTAGCTAGGGATGGGAGACCAGGGTAGTGAGATCTAAGGGTCTACATGTATAAAAAAACTATTAAAATAAGCAGAGAAGGCAAGCTTTTGTGCCATGAATGTCGGAACTGACGGCCTGCTCGAACCTGTTATAGGAATTCAAGATTGACAAGAGTTGGCACAGCATACGTAGACTCGTGTGCGAAAGCTGGTGTCGCATCATTTTAATTGGACCAATGTTTACGACAACAGGGATATATGTTTCATCAAAAACAAATAAATGTAACATTAGCCGACGGAATATTAAAACACAAGGGGATGTCTAACAGTTGAAGGCTATAGGGACTAGCGACGAGTAGTGCCTACACATTATAATATTCCTGAGTCTCGTGGTTCAAGGACGCAGGTGCTGGGAATGGATTCCTTCAGGACGCGAGGACTGTCAAATTATTCCACAAATTGTTGGAACTCTCTTTGAGATCAGAGTCAAATCGATTTATTTGATGGAAGGATTCGGAAAGGAGAAGTAGATGAGCCATGTTCGAAATCACGCCCCTTCTTAAAGAGTCCAAGCAGAGATGACTTTCTTAAAAAGTATGCAGTACCACCACTAATAAACCTTTATCCATACTCCACCGAATGAGGCAGAGAAAGAGGAAAACATTCAACTATTCAAAGCCAGCACCGCTTTGCCAGATCAAAGTGCCTGTGCCGCAGTGATCTCCCAACAAAGATTCCACAGACCTGAAGCTGGCCTTGCCTGTAGCACGGCAGAAGTAAGACCAGCATACAGATCATCCTCTGCGAAACGTCCACGCCCCCCAGACGAAGAGCAAACCATGGTTTCGAGGGGTACTCTCCGAGTTTTATCGATTACGTTACCGAGATGAACAGATTAGCACTCATGCAGCCGAGGGGCATTTGCCCGCACTCCCAACGTCTTTTCCCAAGCGATTAGTGGCAGTGCAGTTGATATGAGAAATTGCGCTATTTCAATGGGACGAAAAGTGACACTCGGGGGTCTAAACACCAACAGGAAAACCCGAAACTCGTCAGAGTCTTGAGTGATATGAAGAGGGTGCGGAGAAAGAAAAGTGACGAGACCACTACACTAGCGGAACACTGATTGATACGGGGAAATATTAACCATATTCTGTGCCTCCATATGGACTGTCACCTCCTCGTCTGAGTCTGTTGAAGACGAAATACAGAAAATGGGATAAGAAGGTGATCGAGCCATGTTTCTTATGCCTGGACCGAGACTGTAGTAATGGTCTAAAGAAGACGGAACAGTGCGAGTTTGCGTTGACTATCGCCCAGATTAATGCCATCCGAAGCCGGACATATACCAATACCACGCCTAGATGACCTACTCCTGCGGCAAAGCAAACACCAATATTGTCCAACTTTAGATTTGCGGATGGCATTGGCAGGGGAAGAAAAAGAGGTGACAAGATATAAAAAGTGCTGTCGAATAACACCCTTTGGAGTATATAGCTAAACGCCTGGGCCTTTGGACTTCGCACCGCACCTTCTACGTTTCAAAGGTTGCATTTCGACCAGAGTGGCCGTATTAGTCTAGAGGACGTGAAAAATGAGGGCTTATCATTAGAGGACATAATTTTCTTCCATCAAGTTGCTTGGATCACTGGCTGACTTAAGGGAAACCTATTGCGGAAACTGATGGCATCATTCCGAGTCATCTCGATAAATGAGATTATGTTGCTCGACAATCAAGTAATTGGTTAGGGGACACTTGTTTACCCCAACCGGCTGAAGGTAGACCCAGATAAGGTATCAGCAATACGATCTTATCGTACCAGCTTATATCAAGCACCTGTAACATTCTCCAAACCTGCTGGTACAGGACGATTCTGACCTGACTTCGCACGAGCAAGTGACCCTTGATCGGCTTACAAGAAAAAGCAGAATGGACTGGGACGGGCCGAACAGCAAAGTGCTTCGATAAGCTGAAGAGTTTAACAACGGGCCTATACTTCGCCCAGTGATAGCCAGAAAACGTACATAGTGAAGGAACGGATGCCACAGCAATTATGCTTCTCACGGAGCTTGTTTAGTCCAGGGGGAGGGCCTTAAAGCCACGCCACCACCCACCCGTTGAGTTTGCAAAGCGACTAATTAACCCCAAACTGACAGAACTACTTCCACACTGGATGAGAGGGGAGGCACTAGCGTCGGTTGGCGTTATAAAAATCCAGAGGCTTATATAGAAGGACTCCCATTTCACCAGTCATCACAGATCATCAGGCATAAAGTGGTAATGTCCCTACGACCTCACAACAGGAAGACTTGCGAGATGGGCACTTCAAATCCAGCCTACGATATTACGATAAAGTATTTACACGGCAGACAAACGTAAGTCGAAGGATACGCTATCAAGGCCGTCTGTGACAAGAAATCTCTGCAGAATGCAGGTGTATTGCAGGTAGAAGGGAAATGCCTAAAAAGATCTCCAACGAAATTAGAGGACGAACAGCTCAAGGACGACTACATTGGAGGATTGTGAAAAGCACTTGAAAAACGTCGAGCGTATGATAAGCAGTATACTGGAGCGACAGGGGGTTACCTTTGGAAACAATGGGACTCTACCGTAAACCCAATTGACGACTCGGAGGAAGCCCAACTAGTCGACTTCCGGCCAGCATGAGTGGTCTAATGTTTTGTTGCGATCATGATGACCCTTTAGCCCAGGGCACCTAGGAGCTGTGAAAAACTTACCAAACGATCGAACGGCGGTATTATGAAAAGGGATGAGGAAAGACATGAAGCATATGTCAAGAACTGCGTTCCTTGTCACGCGATATAAGCCGTCCAACATGAAACCAGCAGGGACGTCTTCAAACACTCCAATGAATCAAACGGTTTGAAACAGTTCGCGTTTCGATTTATTCGGACCATTGCAGCCTACGCTAGTGGAAAAATCTGGATTTTCATTATTGAAGATGTGGCGGGACGGTCTGGGTAGAAATTCATTCGCAATGGAAACTGCCAGCGCCGAAAATGTGCTCAGATCTTGATGTCGACATATTTATTAGTATGGATCCCAAGAAAGCTAACAGTGATAATGGACCACAGTTGTCGGGCAGGGATGCAACGCTACCTTCTGTCTCAATATCAAACATACCTTAAACACCAGCTTATACCACACAGCGCAAAGCCAGTGGAAGGAAGAAAACAGGGACATGAAGACTCGCGGCAATCCTAGTTGGAGATGATCATGGAACTGGGATGCTAAATTACCAAGCATACGGTAGCGAGAATACGCAACTAGCCGCACTACGTCATAATAACCTTGCATAGCTTACTTTGCTTAGATGAGATACGGACCCGGACGATAACATCACGTTTCAGGCAAATAATCGTGTTGAAAATTCATAACCCGAGATCACTCCTAAACTCCCCTCAGGCTGGACAACACCCTCGTAGAGCAAAGAATAAAAGGAACTGAAGGAAGAAAAGCAACGCCAAAAGGAAGTGGTGATAGGGGCCGCGCAAGGACAAAGGATATAATCCAGGTTGACTCGTAATCGCAACACGCATACAGTCAGCAATTGTCACGAGGAGGTCAGCGCCAAATTCTTTGCCCACGTCGTGGACGGGACCCCCCCCTATTTGTACTTTCAGATCACAATACGCCCTGGTCCAACCCGGGGGAGTGTACCACACGTCAGCCTTGATGACCCTCATTACAAGGCGGTGACAGTCATCTGCCGCGCTGTACGCCGCTGAAGAAAAGAAACGAGGAAGACCACGAAAGGACAATCTGTCCTGCCCCACTACCTCACAACCTGGAACAAGACGTCGGACGCACAGGAAAACGCAAGAATCTTAGCATTTAACGTTCTCTCGTAGGGGCAGACATCGCATCCGTAGGGGGAGACTGTAACAACACAACTGCGCGCATCACATCACTACGCTACGCACTCAACGCATTCACGCACACACGCATAGTCGCATGGCCGCCCCTGCTATAAAAGGCGCTCGGCGGCCGAGAGTAATCATTACCGTTCGATCCGCAGCGACACGGCTGCCGTATTCTTAGATATCGCTAAAGCATTCGACAAGGTTTGGCACAACGGCCTGCTCTTCAAGCTCCGCCGTATGGCACTCCCGGACACTCTCGTGCACATCATTCGAGAGTACTTGTCGAACCGCACGTTCCGCTACCGTATAGAAGGGACCCTCTCGTCGCGTCGTCCCGTCCGCGCTGGAGTCCCACAAGGCTCCACACTCTCCCCCCTTCTATACGCACTGTACACGAGCGATATTCCGCGCGTTCCAAAAGTAGAACTCGCGATGTACGCCGACGACACCGCGCTCTACACCACGGACCGCTCCGCTTGGATCCTAGCCGAAAGACTGCAACTCGCGGCCGACGCCTTAGGCGATTGGTTTAGCAAGTGGCGGTTTGAGGTCAACCCGGAGAAAAGCGCAGCGGTACTCTTTCCGCGTAAACGGTACGAAACCGTCTCTACTATACGGCTACAAAATAAACCGATCCCCTGGGAAAACCAGGTCAAATATCTAGGCGTCATCCTAGATTCGCGATTCACTTTCCGCCCTCACATTAGACACGTGAGAAACAAAGCCATGTTCATCCTGAGCAGGCTGTACCCTCTCATATGCAAGCGGAGTAAAATGTCACTTCGTAACAAGCTGACATTGTACAAAACTTGCATCCGCCCCATAATGACCTACGCCAGTGTAGTGTTCGCACACACTAACACAGATCTCCTTCAGAGAGTCCAAAATAAATTCCTCAGGATAGCATCCGGATGCCCCTGGTACGTTCGCAACGTTGACCTAAATAAAGACTTCGAATTGGAATCGATCAAAGAGTTCTGCAAAGGCTTAGCCAAGCGCTACTACGAGCGCGCAGACTCTCACCCTAATCCCCTAATCGTTCAAGCGTCTAAGTACGCTCCCCATCCTCACAAATTACTTCGACGCCCTCGAAGCGTTCTTTTAGACCCCGATGACCCAATTACTGTAGCCAACCGCAACTACAACGGAAGGTTACACTCCTCAGTCCCAAAGTCTCGCCGTCGCCGCCGTAACAGGCAACGCGGCCCATCTTTCACAACGGCACGACCGCGCCTCGGCGCGGCGGGGCCAGTCGGTCCATGACCGCCCTACACACCTTCTTCTGAGCAGCCATTAATGCTCATTTTATTCTCTGGGGACGAGGCACACTCCGTCCCCCCCCGCCCGGTGACGCTGTCAAGACCAATTGAGGTCAACAGCATTCAAGCCCTTCAGAAAAAAAAAAAAAAAAAAAACGAGAGTAATCAGTCTCGCTCGCACCATCTGACACTGCACACGCTCCGGCGTTACGGTGGCAAGGTATACAGCAAGGCGATCTCTCCCCGCGTACTCCGCACCCCGCGTGACGCATCCGGTCGGCCGTTTCGCTCCGAAACAACGTCTCGGACAGTCGCTTACGACGTATAAGATTGTAACTAAATTTTTGAACATTAATATATTTATTGTTGAAACTTCGGCAAGTGTTTTCATCAACTTCCCCAAGATACAAAAGTAGTGTTACACATATATATATATATATATATATATATATATATATATATATATATATATATATATATATATATATATATATATATATATATATATGTATGTGTATATATATATATATATATATATATATATATATATATATATATATATATATATATATATATATATATATATATATATATATATATATATATATATATATATATATATATATATATATATATATATATATATATATATATATATATATATATATATATATATATATATATATATATATATATATATATATATATATATATATATATATATATATATATATATATATGTGTGTATAATATGTATAATATTTACTTATATTATATAATGTTATTTCACAATTACTACAATTGAAAAAGTATAAATTAATTAAATATAAAATTTAAGTAACATTTAAGCTGTTAGAGTTTATATTTTTTTGTCGTAAATGGTCGTCAAGCTTCTTAGTATTTAAGTGTTTCACGTAAAGCAGCGGTCGGCAACACGCGGCCCGCGGGCCTCATGCGGCCCGTGCAAGTCTTACTTGCGGCCCGAGTATGTTTTGTAAAAAAAGTAATAAATGTTAAAATAGTCGTCGAAATAAGTGCATTAATTAATGGATAAGCGAAGAACGCGCTTCGCTCTGTCCGCGAACGAACAAATGAGCAACGTGCGGGAGCGGTGCAGGCGGAACGACATCCCTCTCCCCCGCTTCCACTGAATGAAACGAACGTCGTCGGTGATGACAATTGGTTCCCGCCCGCGAGCCGTCATTTTAGTTCGCTGCATAATCGGTTAGTGAAACAAAATAACAAATTACTTCATCTGTTTCGCAAGGCAAGAACGCTATTTATTTTTTGTTTTAATTTCGGTAAGTGTGAGATTCCTATTTATTGTGCACTCATCTAAGTTTACGTTCTACTAAACTAAAACTTGTTTTTATTATAGATCTTTACCTACGAAATTGTCATTTTCTTCGTTTGCTTTATCAAGTGTGTAGCTCTTATATTTCTATAGATACAATAATTCTTTATTAATTTAATTAAAATTTATTTCATATTCTTTGTTTAATAAAAACAAATAATTAAGATATTTTTTTTAATATTTAATAAAGAAAAATTAACTTAAATATATAAAGCTTTTTTTTTCCGCGGATTTTACGCTTTTAAGCTTCGAAACTTTTTAAATACAAGTACAATTTCTGTAAAGTCCATTGCTAAGAAAATACCACATCATTAGAATTTGTAATTGCCGAGAAAAATGTATATCTGTTAGTATGAAAAACGTAATTTGTCAGAAATTTTCCACACAAAACGGCAATTTCATAGGTAAAGACCTATTATTTCAACGGATATCGACTGCTTGTTGTTTATGTGCTGTTTTGCGTTCGCAATAAGATCGCTTACTTAGTGTGTCGCATTACAAACTGATTTGTTTTTATAAGACAATGCTTTTATTGTTACAGTTAGTGATGGCTTCAAGAAAAAGGAAGGTTATTGAAGAAAACAGGGTATTTAACGAAGCATGGACAGATTTATACTTTTTTATTAATTGCAATGGCAAACCGCTATGCTTAATATGTCAAAAAACTATTGCTATACAAAAAGAATATAACGTTAAACGCCATTTGGGTGACAATTTATGTCAGCAACTCCAGGAAAAAGCACAACAATTTGAATGGTTTTCTTTAGCTGCCGATGAAAGTAATGACGTATCAGATACTGCCCAGTTTATAATATTTGATCGCGGAATCGATAAGAACTTTAATGTCTACGAGGAGCTTTTACAGATATGTAGTTTGAAGGGAACGACTACGGGGGTAGATTTGTTTTGTTACCTAGAACAAGCGCTAGTATCAATGCAACTACCTTGGGAAAAACTGGTAAGTGTAACAACTGACGGAGGCAGGAACATGAGTGGACAAAATAAGGGTTTGGTAGGTAGAATTAAAACAAAACTGGCAGAGGTAGGATGTGACATCCCATTATTTTTTACTGCATTATTCACCAAGAAGCGTTATGTTCCAAAGTGGTATTATGGAAAGAAGTAATGGACATCGTGGTATCGACTGTAAACTACATCAGAAAAAATGGGTTGATTCATCGTCAGTTCCAGCAGTTTCTGTCAGATATGGAAGCAGATCATAGAGATGTTGTTTATTATTCTAAAGGGAGATGGTTAAGTAGAGGTGCAGTTCTAAAAAGATTTTTTGATCTCAGAAAAGAAATTAATACTTTCATGAATGAAAAAGGCAAATCTGTTCCAGAGCTAGCAGATACTCAATGGTTAATAGACCTTGGATTTTTGACAGATGTAACTCATGAATTAAATACTCTTAATGTAAGGCTTCAAGGTAAAAACAAATTAATTTGTGATATGCACACAGACGTAAAGGCGTTCCAAATGAAAAACAAACTATTTATAAAACATTGATGAAAAAAAGTTAGATCATTTTCCGAATTGTAAAAAGGTTGTCGAGGAAGCTGGAATTCATTTTCATTGGAAAAATGATAAAATGAGAGATATTTTGATACAACTGCAAACCCAATTCAGCGATAGATTTGATGATTTTGAGAAAGTTTCGAGCAAACTGAAGGTTTTTGCGAACCCTTTTTTATGTGATATTGAGGATGTACAGAGTCATTTACAAATGAACGTGATTGATCTCCAATCAAATGATGCTCTCAAAAGCTCTTTTTATGGCATCAATGATCTTGTCAAATTTTATGGCAGCTTGCCATCAGATTTTGGCGAATTGAAAAGGTTTGCTCAGCAGTTCATTACAATTTTTGGTACCACTTATATATGCGAACAAACTTTTTCAATTGTCAATTATAGAAAAAATAAATATGTTTCTCGTCTCACAGATGAGTATTTGAGAGCTATTCTACGAATTGCAACTACAAATATGACTCCTAACATACAAGATATAGCCTCCCAAATACAACCTCAGACATCACACTGAACTTTGCATAAATTCATTTGCCTATTAGTATACCTACTTTGTACCTAGTTATATTTAAGTGCACGAATTAAACTTACTATGTTTTGAAAATTTTCAATGGCATTTTTATTTTTCTGTGGGATATTACCTGTCATACATAGGTAGTATGAGTTCCTGGCGTTAATATCACAAGTGCGGCCCGCCTTAAGTTTATTTTGCCTACTTGTGGCCCTTGCCTGCCAAAAGGTTGCCGACCGCTGACGTAAAGGGTTATAAATAATGATTAATGTCAAGTGTTTCTCATGAAATATTTCAAATAACTAATAAAGAGTGTTTCGTCATTGAGGCACTTGTAAAATATTTAAGACCGATATATTCATTCTGGTTTGTGATGTTTTAAAAGGTAGACGAACAAAGCTTGAAAGTTTCTTAGTTAAAAATAGTTTTTTTTTGTGCATTGAAGATGGCTGATCCGGTAAGGGTTTCCTATTATACATATATTGCTTTTAATATTTGTTGTCGATTTCATTGAATGTGTTTTATTCTTGTCATTTCAATGTATTTTTATATTACAGCGATAGGCTGCTGGATTTGATTTCTAAGTATAATGTCATCACCTCTAAATCCACCAATGCCACCAACAATAAATTAAAAGAGGAAGCTTGGAAATCTGTTGCGCAGGTGTTTAGTGTAATGACTGGAGACATACGGCGTCCGGAACAACTGCGTTTAAAGTGGGAAAACTTAAATAAAACAGCAAGAAAACGAAGTGCATTAATAAGGCACAACAATCATAAGGTCGATAATTCTGCCTGTTTTGCTCTAGTCAACTATTTAATTCTAGTTCTTGTTCTCTAAATTTGCAGTTCTGCAGAACAATACAGCCCAGTATCTAATAGTATAGACCAGAAGTATTCCTCCAAAGTTGAATAACCTCGTAATAATTTGGTGTTGGGCAATAATTGTGGTTTTGATGGTGGTGGTGGTGAGGTAGCAAGTAACAATAATATAACACAAAAGAAATTTTTGTGTAAAACTACCAATAAAACATGTAAGTCATATACCTATATTTAAAACTATAAAACGGCGGTGACTTTATGTCACAGTATAGTGCAGTTACAAATTATAAAAAGAATATAATAGAAGTATGCGGTATAAAATTAAAAATCGAAAGTGAATTCGAGATAAATAAAAGAAATGAGTATAAAGCAAATATTGATGAAAAGATTTATGATAATCAAAATGAATATGAAAATAATGATAATAAGAACGATAGAGGTTATATTGAAAATATAGGAAATAAAGATGTATATTATAGTGATGTAAATGAAGAATATTTTTACGGATTTAAAGTAGAACCAAGATGTGAAAAAATAGTTTCCATCTATGTAGAATGTGATAAAAAATTGGAAGAAGGAGTAATTCGAGAAACGATAACGTTATCAGAAGGCGTATTTTTATGTCCAAGTATCGTAAAAATTAATAATAATAGAGCATTAACGGTATGTTTAAATACAACAAATGAGGAAGTTAATATTAAAAATCTGAGAATAAAAATAGAACCATTAGTTAATGAAGAACTTAATAATAAGGATTGTGTTAAGATAAATAAAGTTATAGAGTCGCATGAAGGTAATCGTTTAAAAAATTTAGAGGAAACGTTAAAGGTTAATCACTTGAATAAGGAAGAAAAAGAGTCATTATTTGAGCTATGTGAGGAGTATAATCACATTTTTCATTTAGAAGGTGATAAATTAACAGCAACTGATACTGTTATGCACGAAATTGTTACAAATCTTTAGAAAGAAAGAAGCAGATTATCTAAAACATTATGTTAATGAAGATCAATCTAATTGGGATAAATGGCTCCATTTTGCCATGTTTTCTTATAACACAAATATTCATAGTTCAACTCGATTCACACCTTTCGAATTAGTATTTGGTAACAAAGCAAAATTACCAACATCAATTACAAAACAACCAGAATTTAAATATAGCTTCGCGCTCAACTTAATTGGCTCCCAATCCGACTTCGCCGTGATATGCACATCCTTGTATTTCTTTTTAAGATCCTTAATTATCCTGATTTCCCCTCCTACCTGCGTTCCCGTTTCAACCTTCTTCCCCCTCCCTCACGCTCTAGACGGTCTGGCGTGGTTCCGTCGCTTGACGTACCTATGAGCAACACGAAATTTTTACAAAAGTCCTTCTCGGTGTACGCTGCATCCCTCTGGAACAAACTTCCCAATTCTATCCAAAGAAGCCCATCCCTTTTGTCCTTTAAAACCCGATTAAAAAAATATTTACTGGAACGTCAAAACAATTAAATTTCACAGACAGTTTCTAGCCTATCATTCGCATCACTATTTTAGCAATTATTTTAGCAATATATAGACTGTTTTATTCAGCATAATATGTATGTATTTATGTATATGTTGTTATATATATATGTATGTGTGTATGTGTGTATATGTATTTATGTATGTATGTATGTATGTATGTATATATGTATGTGTATGTTTTAAAATATGCTCATTTCCTACAATTTTTTCTTATTCAAATTCATTCCAATATTCTTTTTTTTTTATCTGATATTTTTTTTTACAATTGCACTGCACATTCCCGCTGTTAGACACTTACCCTCTTCCACTGGTTGGCTGGAAGAGATTTCTTTCAGAAATCCCACCACCTTTGTAAACTAAAATGTATTTTTTTTTGTATTCAATTGTATTTTTATGTGTGCAATAAAGAATATATAATAACTATTTAGATGAGCTCGTATTAAAACTAAGAAAATCTAGACAGCGCGAGATAAATTAATAGAATCAAAATTAGCAAATAAACAAACGTATGATAAAAAGAGTAAAGAGAAAAGTAGAATACGAAGTAGGAGATTTAGTTTACTTATCCAATGAACATGTAAAAAGCAGGAAATCAAAAAAGTTATCACCCTATTGGCTAGGACCTTTGAGATAATAGAGGTTAATACACCCGTTAATGTAACTATAAAAACTAATAAAAAGAAAAAGTTAAGAGTGCATACTAATAGACTGAAACATGCCTTTATTTCACTATTTTGGTTTTCGCACACTATTTTGGTTGCTATCTTCACTATTCACACTATTTTTGGTCACTATTTTGGTTGCTATCTTCGTTGGAATAGAAGGAACGTATAAGTAAAATAGATAAGGGAGATATATATTTTGAAAATTTAGGTAAGGTTCACCATTACGATAGTGAATGGATTATGATAAGTTATTTAGATATTTCGGAAATACATAAGAAAATTGATCTTGTAAGTAATACATTTATTAGAACTAAGGAAATATGTAATCACGATAATTTAAGTAATTTTTTGTTTTGCGATACATCAATCGCCATTCTCAATCAGATAATTCCTCAACTATATAACCAAGAGAATATTTGAATATTTTAAGAGAATTAACAGGTAGATCAGATAAAGTTCATAGAGTTAAGCGATCTTATATTGATGGCATAGGAAAAATATTTAAGGTTTTATTTAGTACTTTAGACGTTAAAAATGCTCAACGATATGATGAAGCTATTAATAAGTTAGACTCAAACGAACATGAGATATTATCTTTGTTAAAAGTTCAAACTAATATTGTTAGAACAACTATCACAAATTTTAATAACACTATAACCGAGATTTCTAGCAACGAAAAAATATTTAACAAAAATTTGAATATATTAGCTAACTATACCAAAAGAACTGACGCGATTATTTTTTATATTAATTTGAAACAAGACGTTGAAGAACATTTATCTTTACTAACATTAATTACGTCAGAAGTTAATAATGAGATTTCTACTATAATAAGTGCAATTACATTTACTAAAAATAATGCTTTACATCCAGTCGTTATTAGTCCAGAACAATATATTAACGAACTTAAGAAAACCGTGTCACAGTTGCCTTTACAAACCAAGTATCCTTTAAGTTTAACTATAAATAATACACCAGAACTGATGGCATTAGTGAATGTTATATGTTATTATATGAATGATAAACTTGTATTTGTGATTAAAACACCTCTAATTACTCAAACAAGTTATGAACTGTATAATATGTTACCTGTACCTTTAAGAAATAGAGACAATACATTTATATTCATTTTACCTAAAGAGAAATATTTTATGATATCCAGTAATAAATTATATTATACTTATATTGAAGATTTGAACAAATGTAAGAAAATGTCACAAAAATATATTTGTACACTAAATTCACCTTTGTATTCTGTACATGGAAATCCAACATGTGAAACAGAATATCCTATATTACTCATGAACAATGGTACAAAATGTTTAATAATAATAATTGGTTATTTGTGGTACCTCACAAAACGGTAGCTATATTAAGTTGTAAAAATAATGAACCTATAGACTTTGATTTAGTTGACACTGGAATATTAAGAATTGTGGATAGTTGTAATTTATATAGAGCAAATATAGTACTTCAAAGTGAAATTCATGGATTGGTGAGCGAACGTAATTCGTTCTTACCTGTAATTGATATAATAAATGATGATTGTTGTAGGAAAATTAAAGAACAAAATGTAACAACTAAAATTAAATTTGTTCCCTTAAAAACACATGAAAATTTAGATAAAGATAGTCTCAATCTAGCAAGTCATCAAATTGATAAGATTGAAGAATCAATGTCTAAGATAGAGGAAGATACACTTTATAAAAAATTGTGAGTAATGTTTATTTTGTGTATATTTTTATGTCAATAATAAAAATATTGGGATGTTATTTACTATATCGTATTGGAAAATATATTTACAATCGTAAATTCTTTTGTACAAGTCGAGGTAGATTGTTAGCACTTGAAGATTCAAGAAATTATTGTTCCAGAATAACAAATTGCATAACTTTAAAAGTAAATAATAGACCAAGTGACATAGAATTAGAAGAAATACCTTCGACCAGTTCAAACGAAGAAGTTATTGTAAAACCATTACGCAGAAGCATTAGAGTTGCTCAATTAAAAACTAACTAAAAATGTAAAATTTAGTTATGTAAGAATATTATTATTGTAACTGATATATGAAAAATTTTGCATGTATAATTGTAATTGTGTTGTTATTGACTATAGACAACACGTTGTCTATCTTAATGGGGGAGGATTGTAATGTATGTACATTTCCCATAGCCCCAATATCACGGGCACAACGTTTATTATGTTTGTCTAATTAGGAATTGACTGTTTGTCGTTCTTATCTAGTTATGTTATGATTTGTTTATATAACTATTAGTAATTGTTGTGACCCTTGAAACTTTATTAATAATGATAAGACAATATCTGAGTCCAATAAAAGGGATCCTCACTTCCATTAGAATAAGAGTTCTGTCCGATTTGTTGAGTGAGCAACATCTCTGTACGCCCATTAAAGTAGTCTTACTGACATTTAATCGCTCCTTGTCCACTGTTTTATTCACCGTTAACACCCCTTCCGTCACCCGAACATCATGTTAAAATACGAATTCTAACGTTAACGTAACGTATTGATATTTGACATTTATAAGATGATTATATTTAAGATTGAAAAATATGAATTAATAAAAATAAACAATATAAGTAACATAAGCTGTTGGAGTTTATATTTTTTAGTCGTAAATAAGTTACGTTACAGTATAATTGTAGACTAGGCAGTTATATTTTTGTCGTCAAGCTTCTTACTATTTTAAGTATTTCTCGTAAAGGGTTATAAATAATGATTAATGTCAAGTATTTCTCGTGAAATATTTCAAATAACAAATAATGTGGGTTTAGATTAGGCTTGTGCTTTTCGTCATTGAGGCACTTGTAAAATATTTAAGACCGATATATTCATTCTGGTTTCAGACGTTTCAAAAGGCAGACGATTAGCTTGAAAGTTTGTTTATTAAAAATAGTTTTATTTTGGGCCCTTATATTTAGCATTGAATATGGCTGATCCAGTAAGTATTTTCTATTATATACTGCTTTTAATTTTTGCTGTCGATTTCATTGTATGTGTTTAATTCTTGTCATTTCAATTTATTTTAGATTAGAGCTAAAGCGCTGACCAAAGACAGCATCACTCTACTGCTGGATTTGATTTCTAAGTATAATGTCATCACCTCTAAATCCACCAATGCCACCAACAATAAATTAAAAGAGGAAGCTTGGAAATCTGTTGCGCAGGAGTTTAGTGTAATGACTGGAGACTTACGGCGTCCGGAACAACTGCGTTTAAAGTGGGAAAACTCAACATAGGTGTAGCGTCTCCAAGAAACGAGATTACCGGACCAAGGTTCGTTACGTGAGACAAACTACACGTTTTACTGGAAAGGCAAGGATTCCTCTGAGAGTCGTCAACATGGGGTAGGATTTGCTATAAGGAATGATCTACTAAGTGCAATAGACGATCCACGAGGAGTGTCGGAACGCATTATGACGTGCCGTTTCAGCACAAACAGCGGCTTTGTCACTTTGATATCCGCTTAAGCACTGACTTTAAATTCTTCTCCCAAATCTAAAGACCTTTTTTACGACCAACTTAGTGAAACTCTAAGTGAGGTTCGGTCAGGGGATCGTTTAATCATCTTGGGTGATTTTAATGCACGCGTGGGTCAGTCTCATGCATCTTGGCCGGATTATATGGGTAGTCATGGTGTAGGGACACTAAAGAACGGACAACGTCTCTTATAATTCTGTTCACAAAATTTACTTTGTGTAACCAATACCTACTTCAAAGGAAAGTTTATGCACAAGGTATCCTGGAAACATCCCCGCTCAAAACACTGGCACCAGTTAGACACCATACTGACTAGGAAGAAGAACCTGAGGGATATTCTACACACTCGTACGTTCCACAGCGCGGATTGTGATACTGACCACTCGCTTGTCGTCACCACGGCATCTTTATACCCTAAAAAGATACATTCGTCGCGAGCTATCGGTCGTAAAAAACTGAAAGCACCAACATCGGAATCCATGGAAACGATTGCTACTTACCAACAATTAATTAAACAAAAAATATCTTCTTGAGACCCTAACATGTCAGCCGGTGAAGAATGGGTTAAAGTAAAATCCATTCTCACGGACACTGCGGCAAAAGCATTTGGATACAAATGTACATCAAAACACGACTGGTTCCAAGAAAACATCGACCATCTTCAACCATATCTGGATTCGAAGCGCCAGGCATCGCTGAATTACCGATTGAATCCGACAAGTACAACAGGCGACGAATTATCTAAAGCCAAAGCAGACCTCCAACGCAATGTGCGCTTTTGTGCTAATGCTTACTGGTTGGAACTTTGTAAAAGTATTCAGGATCATGCTTCAGCTGGCAACTTTTCGGATGTTTACTCTGCTATTCAGAAAGCGCTGGGCCCTTTACCGATTAAAACAGGGACAGATGGCTCTTGTATTTTAGATGCGGAGTGTCAGCTTCATAGGTGGGTAGCACTATTCAGATCTGTACTCTTTGCCCGTTGGAGTCGAGCCCGAAGCAGTTCAGTTGTTTCCTGAGTTACCTGTTTGGACAGAGCTCGACGATGTACCTACAGTTGAGAACTTTATTACCGCTATTAATCAGCTTAAGCGTGGAAAGAGCCCGGGGATCGACGGCATTCTTGCTGAAATTTTCAAGGTGCGTTGTGTAACCCCTATACTTTATAACTTTTTTGTGAAATGCTGGAATGAAGAACACATCCCTCAGGATATGTGCGATCCCTCAGGATTGCAACTCATACCGTGGCATCTCCTTACTTAGTATAGCTGGCAAACTTCTTGGTCGTGTGATCCTTTCCAACTTGCAATTGCTAGCAGATCGTGTATATCCTGAATCTCAGTGTGGCTTTCGGGCAGAGAGATCAACCACAGATATGATTTTTACATTTCGACAACTCCAGAAGAAGCGTAGAGAACAAAGAACACCGTTGCTAACGGCCTTTGTTGACCTAAACAAGGCATTCGATATCGTGAGCAGAGAAGGCTTATATTCCGTATTGCAGAGAATTGGCTGCCCACCGAAGTTGCTAAAGTTAATAAGACTTTTCACGAAGACATGAAAGCCTCCGTTGTCTATAACGGAAAAATATCGGATCCATTTGACATGAGAAGAGGAGTCAGACAAGGTTGTGTACTGGCACCAACACTGTTTGGTATATTCTTCTCTGTACTCCTCAAGGTTGCGTTCGGAGATAACCAACAAGGCATACACCTTCACACCAGGGTGGACGGTAAGCTTTTTAACATCTCCCTTCTTAAATCCAAAAGACACCGCCAGGATACTTTCATTGATAGCTTACTGTCTGCTGACGATGCAGCAATTGTTGCTTCAAGCTCATCAGAACTTCAAGAAATGTTAGATAAGTTTAATAAAGCTTGTAAGCAATTCTCCATGTCGATCAATGGAAAAAAGACCGTCATTATGGTGCAGGGTGTTACTGAATTGCCCACAATCTCATTGGATGGCTCACCACTGGAAGTTGTTGAAAATTTGAAGATTGAAATAGAACATTAACATACTAGAATAGAATAGAATTCATATATGTGGTTACATACCACATCTGTATTATGTGTGAAGTAATTATATTCTTGGGGCGTAATTATGTACAAAATACCCGTAAACTTATATTTTCTTTATGTTTTGTAGAGGTAAGTGTGCCAACACTTAATAGAATCAAATATGAGGGGTTAGTCAATGAAGGTGTATGGAATACTCCAGGAAAAAAACGCCCTTACAAGAAAACTGTTTCAAACTTGGATAGCTTTGACATTCATGCTAAACGAAACAAAATCAATGAGTTTTAGACCGTAAAAAAAGAAGTTCCAACATTAAGGAGTCTCTTGACAGACTTACTAGAATCCATTGGTTTTCGTGGCTGTCGTGAAACACTGCGACATATATTGCTTTCAAATGGATTTCAATTCAAAAACAACAAAAATGAACGCTCATTGTTAATTGAGCGTTATGAAATTGCTGCATGGAGTCACAAGTTTCTCCGAACAATTGCTACAAAAAGGGCAGAGGTTAAGCAAATTGTATACCTTGATGAGACTTACATTCATAAAAACTATAAATCCAAGAAATCATGGCAAGGTCCATCTACGAGTGGTGTTGTGGAAAACATATCTTCAGGAAAGAGGTACATTATTGTGCATGCTGTGCATGAAAATAGGTTTGTACCTAATGAGTTTTTGCTTTTTAGCATCAAATCTAAGAGTGTTGACTATCATCATGATATGAATAGTCAAAATTTTAACAAATGGTTGACCGAGAAGCTTATTCCGAATTTGCACAAGCCCAGTGTAATAATCATGGACAATGCCAGTTACCACACTGTGCAGAAAAATAAGACCCCGATAATGACAAATCGCTAAGCCGATATTCAAAAGTGGCTTGATGAAAATTATATAGAGTATGAAGAATTTTTCTCAAAAGAGGAATTGATGTGTGTAGTAGGGAAGCATAAACCAGACCCTATATATGTGGCAGATGACCTCCTTCAGCAGAATGGCCATGAAGTATTAAGACTTCCTCCGTATCATTGCGACCTGAATCCAATAGAGTTGATATGGAGTTCAGCGAAACGACTAATCGCAAAGAAAAATATTGGCTTATCTGCAGCAGACACAGAAGAACTTATTAAGGAGACATTCGCGAACATAACTGCCTCAGATTGGAAAACAATGACTAACCATGTCATTACTGTAGAGGATAAGTATAGTGAAAGAGACAATGATGTCACATTAAAATAATTCATAATAAATGTTGGCAGTGATAATGATACAAGTAGCTCAGAAGAATCGTCATATGAATTTTTAGAGTCTGATTTTGATTACTCTGAATAAATAATAATAATATTTTGTTTTTTATTTATTAATAATTGAATTTACTAATAATTATTTAACATGAAAACTACTGAATGGGTTGGCATGAAATTTGATATAGGAATCGATTTAGATAATATTTTATGTAACAGGCGTCAATATATGGGGCTTCACTTTTTAACTCATGAATTGGCCAGGTTCACATTATTTATTTATTTAAATCAACCGGATAAATATAAGTTTGAATTGTACAATATAGAGGCAAATTGATAAACTTGCTTTAAAATTTAAAATAAATTAAGAGTATCAAGACTGGTATTTGCATTACAACTCAGGGATACCACACTCTGAATTTTTTGAATTTGCCGCACTTTCTCATACTCATCTTTCATTTGCCAGACTCTAGTTGATTCTATATTTTTGGATTATTGTCTCAGTGTTTTCCATAGGCAACACTCCCATTTTTTAAAAAATTCTACTAAAATAATAAAATATGTGAAAAAATCCCGAAACACGTGTGTGGGCTACTCCCACATTATCATATTTTAATATATATTTATTATACAAAAACTATTACATAAACAAAAATATTTATTCTATAATTATTATATTTAAGACAAACATACATACATACATATACAATCATTCACACATCACATTCACGCATCACTAACACAAAAACATAAAAACATTAATTCACATACAAAATAATTATATTCACTTGCTTTTACACGAAGTCGGTTAAGCGGTGCACTCGGTTGACGACAGCCGCGAGCATATTATTCTTACGCACCGTGTGACGTCACTTCGAGTCTCGCGCGGACGATCCTGCGCTGCGTACACGCACGGCTCGACCGTCACAAATCACCTCCATGCGCTAAACCCGTGTCGCTTGTCGATCTGCCGCTAACGTTATTCTCTTACGATTTTTGCCTATCATCTTATTATCTATAGACTTTATTTATGTGCTATCGCTTTCGCTTCTCCTTCTGAACTATCTTTTGTTGTGTGTAATATTAGTGTGAACTGTTCTCTTTGTTTAGTTATTATATTTGTAGACAATTTTAACTTTATTATAATTTGTGTGTTCGCGTAATAAACTTATGTACGAACGTTAAACGGTGCATTATTTACCCGTGTTTGCTACCAACAACATCACGCGCCCTTCCCATACGTGTATTTTATTTTTCCGTTAATAATAAAAATTAAATTAATAAAACTATGCAACTTATTTTAAATTCAAATATGTAAGAAAAGAGTTTAATTAAGTATGCATTTGCAAGTATGCATTTAAGTTGATTATGGTTGTAGTGTGGTAGCCTGCGGCATTTCTCAAGTGTAAGTTTAGTGTATGTATGATCAGAGTAAATCAAGACCTGGTACCAATAAGACGTTTTTAATTGATCACAACCTTACAGGTTATTTTACTATACATTGTTCAAAATTTAATATTAATCTTTGCCTCAATAAAAGCAATAACTGTTTTTATGAATACCACAAGAACTAAATATAAATAATCCAATGGACATTTGTACCTGTAAGGTTACTACTGATTACATAAAGTTGTAAATTTCTATCAACCCATTTTTTACCGAAAATATAGTATTTCTATGAATACATATTTTTTTATTATTTTTCCCTAGTTATAAGGCTAATCCCACACCTAAAAATAAATAGTTAGCTTAACTTTATTATAATTTGTGTGTTCGCGTAATAAACTTATGTACGAACGTTAAACGGTGCATTATTTACCCGTGTTTGCTACCAACAACATCACGCGCCCTTCCCATACGTGTATTTTATTTTTCCGTTAATAATAAAAATTAAATTAATAAAACTATGCAACTTATTTTAAATTCAAATATGTAAGAAAAGAGTTTAATTAAGTATGCATTTGCAAGTATGCATTTAAGTTGATTATGGTTGTAGTGTGGTAGCCTGCGGCATTTCTCAAGTGTAAGTTTAGTGTATGTATGATCAGAGTAAATCAAGACCTGGTACCAATAAGACGTTTTTAATTGATCACAACCTTACAGGTTATTTTACTATACATTGTTCAAAATTTAATATTAATCTTTGCCTCAATAAAAGCAATAACTGTTTTTATGAATACCACAAGAACTAAATATAAATAATCCAATGGACATTTGTACCTGTAAGGTTACTACTGATTACATAAAGTTGTAAATTTCTATCAACCCATTTTTTACCGAAAATATAGTATTTCTATGAATACATATTTTTTTATTATTTTTCCCTAGTTATAAGGCTAATCCCACACCTAAAAATAAATAGTTAGCTTAAAAAGCAATCATCGTGCATTTAAGGGTTAACCCTTCTTTGCATGATGATGGAAATTTCCATCATAATATTTAGTCAACAAAAAAAGGTACTCAAACAACAAACTACTTTGTTACGTTCCCACACTACCCTGGGATCGCTTAGTCAGGCTCCACATAACTTGTTCAATATTGCATTAGATCGGAGAATTTTAGCGGCATGTAATTTAACACTTAAAGGCATTTTCTATGTATTCTTTTTAATATAATTTCAATTAGTCAGGCTCCGCATAACTTGTTCACTATTGTATCAGATCTAAGAATAATAGCGGCATGTAATTTAACACTCAAAGGCATTTTCCATGTATTCTTTTAATTAATATAATTTCAACTATATATTAATAAGTAATTTCAATTATAAGACACTCTTGTCTCTAGCATCGAGCAAGTAGTCACCTTTTTAGTTATAAGTTAGAATGTAATAATTTTTTTAATAAATAAGTTTAAAGATTTGGTTTTTTTTTGGATCCTCCGCTGCCTCCGTACTTAATTACTTTATAAACGACTATTGCGTACATCAAAACGTAGTTGTCAAATAGCAAACGTCACTGTGAATTACCAAGCCTAGAACTTGTAATTTCGCTGTTTGTTGTAGCTGGAAGAAAGAGCGAGATTTTAAATTGTTTTATGGGAACATACGGAGATATAAACTACAATAAAAGTGAAAATGAGTGGAAAAAAGGTTTGTTTTCATGTTCTTGTTATTTTATGTACAATTTATATCGAAATACTGTTAATAAATTTCTCAAAACTATGTAATGTAAATATACATCACTATGCTGTAACTTCACTTGCAATACATGGAAATATTTTTTTTGTAAATGTTTATTTACGTTGTTTTTCAGGGAAACCTGAATGAGAGAGATATTAAAGATTATATTAGTCAGTTACAAATGGGATGGCTCTCAGAAGATGGCCTTGATGACCAAGATTCGGATGATGAATACCGCGATGCTGATGAAGTTATAAGAGTATTGCAGGAGGAGAACGATGATGGTGATAATGATGATGATGATGAAACTGCTGACATTGATCCTCCTCTTGTAGAACCAGAAGATCAAGAACCCTCTCACCCATCAACTTCATCGAATTTGCAGTCTTCATCCAGTTTTCGATTTGACAAAAGAACCTTGATTTGGAAATAAAGGAATCTGGTGTATGACACAGATAAAATTACTTTCTTGGGGAGTTCTACTGCTTCAGGTGGTCTATCACACCTAGAAACTCCATATCAATGTTTTAACCATTTTATCACTGAAGATTTTATCAAAACATTAGTAGAGGAGACAAATTTATATATAGTACAGAGTAATACCAGTTCATCTATAACATTTACAGAACATGATTTGTTAAGTTCTTTGGTATATTATTATATATGTCAGTAATCAAATTACCTAGCACAACATCATACTGGTCACCAAAGTTTGGATATGAGCCCATTTCTTCTACAGTGCCACTGAACAAGTTTGAGAAAATAAAGTTATCATTACATTTTAATAACATGACAGGCTTTTTAAAATCCGTATATAAAGTATCTCAATGAGAGGTTTGCCACAGTGCCAATGAATCAAAGACTTTCTGTGGATAAACAGATGCGTTCAACTAAAATAGGGCATTTCTTAAAACAGTATCTGCCTAAGAAGCCTTATAAATTGGGCTTCAAATTATATGTTCTCTGTGATTTGATGGGATATGCCCACAAGTTTGAGGTATATTCTGGACAAGAGAATACAGAGAAACTCCCAGATGAACCAGATCTTGGTGCAACAGGAAATGTTGTAGTTCGTTTGCTTCGAGGAGTGCCAAGGAAGCAAAACCATATCATATACTTTGATCATTTTTATACTTCTTTGCCATTGGTGGTTTTTTAGCTAAATCAGGAATTTACAGTGGGAACTGTGCATCAAAATAGGATACCAGATAATAAACTTCCAGGGAAGAAAAATTTCATGAAAAAATCTGTGCCCAGAGGTAGTTTTGAGGAAAGAGTGTCTGTGCATGATGGTATAGATTTGAGTTGTGTGGCTTGAAAAGATAATAAGATAGTAACCCTATTGTCTTCTTATATAATATTACCTGCTCGTTTATTGTCCAAGAGTACATTAAACATATGGGAGGAGTGGATCTCATGGATAGCTTTTTAGGCAGAAATCATATACAAATGATGTCTAAAAAGTGGTATTTGCTCATTTTATTTCATCTTTTTGATCTAGTTATTATAAACTCTTGGATTCTTCATAAGAAAAAATGCTCAAGAAAGAGGTGAACCTAAAAAAAAAGTCTTTTTTAGTAAAGTGAAGTTTTAGTAAAGTAAGTTTTAAAGTCTTTTTTAGTCTTTTTTTTCCAGTTCTCCGCTAGCGTTGTGAGAAGATCACCAAGCCACCCACAGTAGAGAGACAGCCAGCACTCCTACCATATGTTAAGGGAACATACAGACAGGAACGACAACATCTTAAGAAGAGCTTCAATTAAAACTATTTTTAAGCCTAACAAAAAAGTGAGCCAATTCTTGAGACCTGTTAAATGTAATATTCCCTTGCAGTGTGCCACCTGCACATATACCAGCTTGATTGTGACTGTCGCTTATTTTACATTGGTCAGACAAAGAGAAGCATCGGTGTGAGGGTGAAAGAGCACATCTCAGATGTCAAGAATGAGCACTCCATGAACAAGCCTAACCATTACATCAGGTTTGATAAATCTCATATACTCGCTAGGGAAAATAAATATATTACTAGAATGATCCGCGAGACTATTGACATACAAAAACATCCTAATTTCAATAGAGAAGACGGTTGGAAGCTTTCTACCATCTGGCATCCACTTACAAAAATTTTAAAATCTCAAACACACCACACCAGAGGGCAGGATACAGTCAGCTCATTCTGCAGGAATCCAGGGCAGTACGCGAGGCAACTCAGGAACCGTTGGCAGTAGTTTGATATAATAATTATATCAAATGACAGACGAATGCCACCTCAGTCTACCCGTGACCACGGACTGCTGCACAGTGTTCGAAAGGTAGGGTTTCACAAAAAATGTTAATATATGCGATAAATCCGTTTAAATTGTTTTATTTCAAATGTATCGCGAAAATCAAAGAACTTATTATGTGAACCAGTACGCACTGGAAAACGCAAATAAAATATGTCGATTAGAGTATCTAAAAACAAAACGTGCTAGATATTTAACATCTTTAAATTTCTTAAAAAGGTGCCGGGACAATAATTTTATTCCAGTATGTGTGGAAATCGCTCCGAAAAAAGACATCAAATTTAGTAAAAAGATACTCAATCAGGCAAGTAAAAAATTATTATGTCAACTCATTAAAGAAACACAGTTACGATTTGAATTTTTTCGACAAACAAATAAAAGCCTTAAGCAATGATATAGAGTAGTGGTTTTCAAAAATAGATTTCCTTTTATGTGTAGATTTTACTAATAAACGTGCCCAAAATAAATATAATCAATAAAAAATGAAACAAATTCGAAAATACGAGAAACTCGAATCAAAAATAAAATTAAAAAATGGCAACACCGTAACTTTTACACTGGCAACACAAACGTCTGTTGTCAATCTGTCAAAACAAAGAATCGATGATTCGACTATTGAGATTTTAAGTAAAGGTTTTAATTTTGCGCCGGCACCGGTCAAAATACCTTTTGAGGAAATAATAACGAACGTTGAGGATTGTTTACATAAAAACCAGATTTTGAAGGATATATCTGCCATATTACGCCGTAGTAAACCACCTAAATCTAATCATTCCCGTGATGAATCTCGTGCTCTTAAGAAATTGCAGCAAAACGAAGAAATAACAATCCTCAAAGCAGATAAAGATAACTCGACGGTTATACTAATAATAATAAAATATCACTTTTGCTATCGGTTAAAAAAAACTTATAAAATTGTTAACAAAGACCTTACAACATAAATACTTAAAAAACATTCGATTTAATATATAAATACGCGAAAAAATTAA
>JAZFAU010000668.1:0-62976 GCA_037178615.1 Dione vanillae | reverse complement strand
TACAAAGAAAAAATATTTCAACAAAATCCTCAAAAAGCGACAGAAAATATACATCTCTCGCTACTCAACTCGTTTACTTTTTACGACATGCAAATGTCGCCATCACTTTTATTAGAACACTAAGGTAATTTACAGCTCTGTATCCCTAGCACCGGGTAAAGGATTTTTGTTAGTAAATATATGTATATAAATGATAAAGATTATCTTAGTTACACGTTTATTTGTAGCTCCAAGCTGTATCTCGCATAAAGCAGTGTCAGGACTCACAGTTCCCCGCAAAGTGCGACAAATTGCGTGATGGAAAAAACAATATGCATTGAACAGATATCATATTTAAAAACACTGTATTATTTATTTAAATATGTCTTTAATTAATTATAAATACTAAAAAGTAAAACTTATAATTTTAGTACAAGCTACATATAACGTCACTCTATTTAACAAGGACCGTTGATTTTCTTTAAGAAACCAAAACAACATTTAATTTCCCACCAACTGTTTAGATATTTTATAAAACATTTGAGGGTTTGAGTAGGAATGTTTTGTATCAGAATGGCGTCCAGTATTGATACTACATAGTTACTTTGTTCTGTATTTCTACACTCAAGCTTGCATTCTTGCACTTGCTTGCACTCAATATAGCGTGCAATTTCGAAATCTTCTCTAAATTTGCAACTTTAAACGTTTAAATATAATGTTAAAACAGTGTTCTTGAGTAAAGTTTAGGAATATTTAGATGATAAAAATATGTAAAGTTAATTTTACCTGAATATATGCAAGATGCTACTAGTATGGTACTGTATTATTTAATTATAATTGTAACAAAATAAATTTACTTAATCACGAATTCAAAATATGAACTACAAGTGGCTACTTGTTCACTGTACTGCGTATAGCTGTACGTACACGTGTGAACGTAAAGCTGAAATAGTAATAAAAGCGTATTAAAAACCATATCAGTTTACAAACATGCCGAAGCAAGTTAATTATAAACTTCAACAAAATACTATGAGCTGCTACCGAATGTATGACGTAGCATCTTGTGACTGATAAAATAAATAAAAAATCTGTCAAATTATTCTTTAATATTATTTAAACTTAAAACTTTCCCTCGTCTTCTTTGAATATCAATAGTGTATAAAAAATCTTGAACTAATAAATTTGAGGACCGTCGTGGCGCAGAGGCGCAACGTCTACCTGTAACGCGACTGTTACTGGGTTCGATCCTTAGTCGGAGAAGATGGATTTTTCTATTTCCATTTTCCTTGCTCTGACATCTAAGGCAAAGCGCGGCGTAGAGTTCCGCCACTCAACACGCAATGCCTCGAAAACGGCGGAAAGTGGGGACAGAGAAAGCAGGGGCTAAGCAACGGAGTGTCTTAACACTAGGTTCCCACGGTCCCTGCAGTTCCCTCTGCCTCCCTGCCTTGTGCGGGATAATGCGTGAAGCTAAAAAAAAAAAAAAAACTTATAAATTATGATATGTCACAGACTGTTTGCTTTGCACCAAGATTTATCTGAAAACAGTTTCGAAGTATCGCATTATTCTATAATATATATTATATACAATAGTTTATGTTTTTGTATAAGTTCTATCTTAGCATATAAGAAGATTCGTCTTCAATTAGTCATTTTTTTAGATATTTAGAGTGTGCTAAGTGCTTGATAGAATATACTTTCAATAGAATATTCTTTCTTATTGTGTGTTAAAGTAAAAAACAAATATATTCTATGCAAAAACGGTCTTATTACTTTAAGCAATCTCTTACTGACAACCAAATTAACGCAAAAGAAGGTATTGTTTTCAATATAATAATACGTGAAGAAAACACTTTGGACCCAGTTTTTACGAAAATTGCGGAGACGCATATTGCAGGGTAGGCAGAGGGAACTACAAGAACTATATGAACCTAATGCTAAGACACTTCATTGCTTAGTTCCTGCTTTCTTTGTCCCCGTTTTCCGCCTTTTTCGAGGCATTGCGTGTTGAGTGGCGGAACTCAATGCCGCGCTTTGCCTAGTTTCCAGAGCGAAGAGCGATTGGGAATCGAACCCACAAACCATTAAGTTTACAATTATTTAGGTTTATGTATAATAATGCTAATAAAGTTCATTATATCAATAAATAACACATGACACACACTGTTATATGTTTGATTTACACTAGTGTATGGTGTGACCCAGTAGTTACTATGGTAACGCGTAGACCACTTGTCAACGAGTGCTCAAGTTCTGTTAAATAATCAAAGTTATATTTCCAAAGTTACTTATATCATCTCCTTATTAAGTTCATAAGCTCACAATAACAAAGTAGGCGTGTAAACTAATAATAGACACTTAAAGATAACAAGTCTATTTCTGAATGTTCAACAAATATTTATGCGTATTTCGACTCCTGAAATATATTAGGTATGTGTGTATGTATGTGTTATAAATTCTACACATTATTAACTGATCGAAATATAAACGATTGTAGATGTAAATGTAAAATGATGTAGTTATGTTCTGTACGGATGATAATTACGGGTTTGATTCCCATTTTTGCCTTTGTCTGTATAGAAGAGTAGACAGTGGACATCTAGTCAAGGCACTCCTTTCTCCGCTTCCCATTTAAAATAGAATTATTGTATTATGAATGACGGAACTCTTTCTGCACTTTATTTTAAAAGATTGATAAAATGAAAATAATTCAAATATAATCGTTTTCCTAAATGAGCATCGAATTAACGACCGACTAACCAGCTTATAAGCAAATAGTACGACGTCCTACATCCTATATCCTGCTAATACTAGAAATGTGAAACTTTGTGAGTGAGGATATTTGTTCCGGTTTCACGCAAAAAGTAGTGGACGGATTTAGATGAATGCTTCAACAGCAATTCATGATAAAGTAATGCAATTCACTATACTTGTGTACTCCAAGCACGTTGCTAGCAATGTTATATACTTACATATATTTACATAAAATTTTACGCAAACTATTGCAGGTTAGTAGAGGAAAGTTAAATTAAGCAGAATGATAATTAGATATTAGTAAAGCGTAGTTTGTATGCACATTAATTTTAACGAGCGTTGTATCTAATAGAGAAATGTAAACTAATACTGTTGTAATATCAAGAGATCCAGTGTAGCCTTGTTGCGGATAGTGTAGAACTCTGTTCTCTCTACCTGCCTTGCTATGTGCGGGATAAAGAGAGAAGCTTTAGTTATAGGCCTTAGAGAATATAGTGACCAATCTCTCCGTTTTTTTAACACTTTATAACGACTACAATCATTTTATTAAAATAAAAAAAAAAAAAATTGAAAATAAACGCAGCGAAATTCCTCACAAACTACTGTGCCAATAGTCCCCAAATTTTTACCAATTTTTCAATATATTGAATTTTGAGTGACGAAACTCAACACTGTACTATGTCTTATAACTAGAACGAAAAATTAAATAATTATTTCCCTTGAGTGACAATCAAACCTACACCATAATTAGCTTGCAAACAGACACTGTGCCACAACAACCTCTCATAAATGAAACATTTTAATATATTAATTTTCATTTCTATTCCACTTTAACTATAATATTATATTTCCACTGTAATTACTTTATATGCATATTTGTTATTACGATATGTGGCACAAAGAGGGTATTTGAATATTCAAGGTAATTGTGGGTTCAATTCCCGCCATCAAATGCCGCCTTAAACTAAAGTAAATGAATTAAAATAATTAAATCACTTAATTTATAAGCATCACGCTCGTTTCCTCAAACCACACTACGTATAGTAAATCTATGGTCATGAATCTTCGTACTTCATTCATTGATTGAACCATGTCTTATCGAAAAGTTAAAAGAAGTTACTCCCCTAAGGGGTTGTCCATTAATCACGTGATCTTTTTTTAGCATTTTTTAACCCCCCCTCCCCCATTGGTGATACGTAGTGAGGTTTAAGACCACCACCCCCTCCCCCTTCTCAACATCACGTGTATTTTAGTACCTACAACGAATCTTAAAATTTTCTGAAAATTATCTTAATTTAAATACAGGTATAAACTATAATCTTATTTTATTCTGAAATTAAGAACCATAATAAAAATGTCTACACCAGGTTGCTTAATATTTGTTTAAAAATCGCGCGTTAGACGAAAAAATAAATACACGAGATATCTTACTACACCACCCCTCCCCCTTGTGTTATTTTCGTGATTTTTATCAACACCCCCCCCCCCCCCTTCCAAGCCTCACTTGATTAATGGACAACCCCTAAATGAGAATTAAACCCATGCCGTATAACGCCTCTTAACTATCTTTATGTAACAGTGACAGTATGCTAAAATTATCATTGCATATAACTAATTAGAGTTCAGGAGGAAGCCAAGTTCCTTCCAACCAAGCAGGCTGTGCGTTTATATTGTATTAGTTGGAAATTCAATTAGACTCGGCAACATGGCGAGCTAGGTAGTTGTTCGCGGCGTCACTTGCAAGTTTGTTCCAAATGTTAGTCATAAGTTGGTAAGTCATAATTAGTACCGATAGTGATGATACTATATTCAATCCATCTTCCCCGAGTGGGAATCGAACCCTTAAACCGTTACGTTTTCACTTTAATTACTATGATTACGTTAATTACTATGATTTGAGTAAATAATATTTAAAAAGAAATTTAAATGTATCTTTAAGGCTAGATAGACCAGCGACTGCTGCAAAGTGTTCGAAACGTTGAATTTCTAAAAAATACACGGTATCAAAATAAATGTGACTGAACCCATAGAGTTGCATTTAAGGTGTGAGAATATTTTAAAAGTTTACAATGCCCTTTTACATGATAGATAGAGAATAGCGTATTCTATCATACTACTACCAATGCTGCTTACTTTTCTTCCTGATGAAGAAACCCATAATATTAGTATTAAGTGTACAAAGAAACCACGGAGAATGGAGTGTCTTGACACTAGATTTCACCTGCATACTTAACAGGGTGTTATTTACAGCTCCCTGCTGTATAATGCACTTAACAATGTGCATTATACTGCAGGTCGCTTGTTATAATAATAAAAAGCCAAAAAAATATTGTCATCCCCACAACGGAGATTCCCTTGATTGAGATTCATCACGTAAATCCGTATATTACAAAGTCCCTTGTAATCCACTTACATGCGACAACGCTGCCTTATTTGCATCTGTCAGTTAATAATGACTCTCAGACAGTATACTCGTATATTATTTAACTGACTGACAAAAAGGCCAAGATATAAATAATAAATATCGATAACTTCGTTTATTGATTTTATATTTGTTTATATTTGTACATACGGTATATTTGTTAAAAAGTAAATTTATTCATGGCTCCTAACTTCTGAAAACTTTTTTTTTCTTTTTTAGCTTCACGCTTTATTCCGCACATGGCAGGGTAGGCAGAGGAAACTGCAGGAACCATACGAACCTAGTGTTAAGACACTCCGTTACTTAGTCCCTGCTTACTCTGTTCCCCCTTTGGCGGAACTCAGCACTTTGCCTTAATTGCCAGAGCGAAGAAAATGGAAATAGAAAAATCCATCTTCCCCGACTGGGAATCGAACCCAGAAACCGTCACGACGATCTTCCTGAAAACTTTTATTGCTATTTTATGTGACCAAGCTGGTTCTTCACGTAGTCAGCTGGGTCTTGCTAATTTGCTATTTCTCGGCAATTCCATTCTATACATCAGAACCACTGCTCATTTTGTTAACTCGAACAAAGACTATTATAATATTTCGTTGAATAGTTCACAAAATATTTATTTAGTATCAAATCCTTTTAGAATATAGAACTAGACCAAAATACTTATCAATTTAAAAGAAATGTTATTAAAATATTTATTGTAACTTTTTCTCATACTAAGCTCGTAATTTAATAATATTGAGAAATGTTTTATATATGTTTTGTTTTACCTCTATCTCGTATATGGAGGCAAGTATAGCCTATCATAATTTCTTTAACTCTAGTTAGTATATAATCTGATAACTCAATGTTAAAAAAAATTAAATTTGGGAAAAAATAAATAAATATTAAACATACATCGCGACATCAGAGCTACAAAGAAATGTTAAAGAATTGCATTATCTGCGTCTCTATTGACATATGTATATAAATTCAATTTACATAAAGGATTTTCATTATATTACTAATTATTCCACCGTTTTCAGTGCAAGAGATTAAATTTCTGCAGAAAAAGCTACTTCAAACCTACCCAATAGATATGAATGAAACGATGTAAAGCTATTAAGCTATTAAGTAGCTACAAAAAAAATAAAAACATAAAATTCCACAAAAACGGTTGTGTAATTGTTCTGAAACAAAATTTATTTAAATTGGTTGGGAAAATAAGTGAATTTTAATCAGAAATTTAATGGTAAAGGTAATTCTTTTTGAATTCTTTTATCCGCATATCATTTTATATATATTGCAACATAGTTATACTTCAAAACATTAAGCTGACTTTAAAAATATTACTCTTGACCACTACTCTATATATCATTATAGTTCAACATACTAAGCATCATAGTGTCATCGACATGAATACTTAAAAATCTTGTACAGAATACAAAAGGTAGACGTCAATGGTCAATTTTTGCGACAAGATTTACGTAACAAGTCAATACTGAGTGTATCATTCTACTAGACTGAGTCAAGTTAAGGGTTAAAAGCTCTATTCAAGCCTCTATAAATCATGTCAGTTAGTGTAACCTTTAAAGTCTTTTTAACAAAAATTCACAATGTACACTATTGAAAGCTATTCAATTAATAATTAATAATTAATTTGAAACCGCAAGTTGAGTGGCGATGAAAATAAAAGTCAGGAAATGACTACATAGCCTTATTTAGAGTAGAATTCAAAGCACTCTACTCGATGTAAAGCTTTACATCGATTACAACACTAGGTCCTGTGTCATGTAGTAAAAGAAGCCAAATATTTTTTAATTATAAAAGTAATTACCACTTAAGTAAATTGTCAAGAAAGTAACTAGATACAACAAGTGCTCAGATATATCATTCATTTCTCGGCCGTTTTAAGGATATATAATCGGGAAGCAGAAATTAAAATTATTTTAAAAGAGACAAATTTATTCTCTAAATAGAGCTAAACTTAGTATCATCTCAAGATGAAAACACAAACTTCGCCATTATGGAGCTGTGCAGCTAATTAACAATTTATCTTAAAAATTTCAATCTAAATTCCTCAACTTAAGATATCCCTTGCAGGAGCATCAGAGTATGAAAGTCGGGTCAGTTAACACGACCTATCCCTTTGTCTGAGGACTAAAAAAAACTTTTATAATTCTTACTTTCTTATTACTTCGATCCTCATTTGACAAATATTAAGCAAATATGATAACTTGATTGACGTACAAATCACACTTCAAAATAAATCAGTTACTATGTTTTAAAAATCGATAATTGGTAATTATTTTCTCTAATATTATACACTTGAATATAAGTCATTGTCTTAAATATTTACTTAGCTTACTTCTTATAAACTCAATACATTTAGCCCTAATGTAAACAATACTTTTTTACCAAATGTTTTGACAAAACCCTCCGATATAGACACAGTCGCCTCTTACAAAGGACGGTTTATTCGGCGCTTAAATACGGCATTTAGTACTAATAGTGTGTGGTTTGTATTAACAGAGATTAAGGTGAGTGCACAATATATAGGCCACTTATAACTAATGTTATCGCAAAAGGAAAAATCTCGAACCAGTACGAGCTTATGCTTCGTTTCTATCACAAGTATTATAAAATCTATGGGAAACTTCCCGTTGCCCTAGAAATATGAAATTTGGTAGGATTAATAAAATATACTAAAAACAATGGAAAAATTAGAAAAATTAAAACTTATAACTTTATATTTTTGTAGTTTGGTAAAATTACATTTATTTCATTTAATATCGACATATTTAACCTAATTTACCGCCACCTACCTGCTTTTAGACACATTTTATGTTCACATCTAAACTCTGCAGACATTTACGACCGCAGTGTACTTCTATTACTAATCAGTAAGTGAAGGAACAAGTAGTAAAATACACGCAATGCTAATTAATTGTGTTTGAGATTTTATTAACAGGAATATAATTAAAGGTAAAAGGTAAAAAAGGAAAGGAAAAAATCAAAGTTCTCAGTTTTGCTTCTATAGATAGTGTTTTAAGAGTCAATTTAATTATTTCTTTGCTTAAACGCGCTTAACTCAGAAACTGCTTGTAAGCTATTTGTAGTTTTCATTTTAGTTTAGTTTAGTTATTTGTTTATTTTTTCAATCCCATTGTTGTATTTATTATGAGCGAAGCTTCCAATATAAGCAAGTAATTGTACTAGTAAAGTATACAGAATAAATTCTTGCACACAATTAATATTTATTTTTCTGCTTATTTAGCACTTTCTGTTTGAAGTACTATCAATAGCGAAATAAAGGCGATGATACTTTTACAAAAACCCCAGGTATCCTGGTGGTGATGTGTTTGACAAGAAATTGACTACATACTAACTGTTGCGCCTTGTTAGATTATGAGTGACGTCATCTCATGATTTGTGTTACTCTTAACAAAAGTGTCAAAACGCGAAGTAATGACTTTAAATTACTTATAAACAGTACTTTAATTACTTCTGACGCGGAAATTGCCACTGCATTCGAAAATTTCTTTACTGATATTCCAGTTTCCACAACCAAGTCTCTGAATTCCTCATCGGTCGCCGCCATGTCACTACTAAAAGATAATGTAACCGAATGTAATGTTGAGTTCAAATTTAGAAAAGTACATGCCCAAGATATTGTTAAAATCTTTAAATTGATTAAAGTTAAAAAGACAAATGACTTGTGGGGCATATCTGTTAGCATAATTAAATCGTTAATTGACATTGTTGCACCTGATTTGGCGATTTTTCCTGATTTAATGAAATATAGTAAAATCACTCCACTATTTAAATCGGGTAGTATGACAGATCCCACTAATTTTAGACCTATTTCAGTACTACCTACATTTAGCAAGATTTTTGAAAAACTAGTTTTGTCTCAATTAATTAATCATTTTTATAAGAATCAATTGCTACATACAAAACAGTTTGGATTCACTCGGGGTCGCTCAACAACCGATGCTGGTGTTGACTTAATACTTAATATTTTTGAAGCCTGGGAGGGGTCACGTGATGCTCTAGGAGTGTTCTGTGATTTGTCCAAGGCATTTGATTGTGTACAGCATGAAACATTAATTCAGAAATTACACCACTACGGAATAAGAAATAAAGCTCTGGACTTTGTCAGTTCTTACCTAAATGATAGAATCCAGAAAGTAGACATTAATGGAAAGCGTTCTCCCGGGTCATTTGTCAAAATGGGGGTGCCACAGGGCTCGATATTAGGCCCTTTTCTGTTCCTTATCTATATTACTGACCTACCTTACCTTGTAAAGGACAAACATGGGATAGTATTATTTGCAGATGATACATCTTTGATTTTTAAAATTAATAGAGGACATGATGAAATTGACAATGTGAACAATACTCTCTCAAATATTGTCCAATGGTTTAATGTCAATAATTTACTGTTAAATGAGAAGAAAACGAAGTGTATTAAATTCACACTCCCGAATGTTAAATTTGCCAAAACTATTGTAAAAATTGGCGATGGGGAACTAGATTTAGTAAATACTACAGTTTTTTTGGGCATTACTTTAGATTCAAAACTTCAGTGGGGCCCTCATGTGAACGATTTATCGAACAGACTTAGCTCAGCCGCGTATGCGATCAAAAAGATCCGCTACTTAACCGACGTCAATACCGCTAGACTAGTTTATTTTAGTTACTTCCACAGCATTATGTCATATGGTATACTATTATGGGGTAATGCTGCTGATATTGATACTATATTTGTTCTTCAGAAACGGGCTGTTCGAGCAATCTATAACATGAGGCCCAGAGATTCCCTTAGGGATAAATTTAAAAAAATTAAAATCATGACTCTTCACAGTCAATATATATTCGAGAATTTGATATATGTTCATAAAAATATTGATAAATTTAGATTAAATTGTGATGTTCACAATGTTAATACGAGGAATAAGTATAAACTTGTTATGCCCACCACTAGGCTCCATAAAATAGGCAACTCCTTCCCATGTAATTGTGTCCGTTTCTACAATAAACTGCCGAAAGAAGTATTTGATCTCTCGATAAATAAATTTAAAATCTATGTTAAACGGCAATTAATTACTAAATCCTATTATAGTGTAAAGGATTACATTGATGATAAAACGGCATGGAATTAATGAATTGCTCATAAGTTCGAGTGACGTTTGTGAAGTGATCACAATAGGTTTAGGGAAACCTGGCTGAGTTTGTTGTGGGCTCTTCTCACCAGGCCGCGCTTGGAACCCTCGTAACCTTAGTTTTAAGTCATGGAGTGTGTAGGTTTCAGAGGGGCTCAATTCGATATTTACTATCAAATTGGGCTCCTTTGACACTCCTCCGTTCGCTCTATCTGACGTACACAAGTGATCATCTTATTGATTCTAAGTGGAAAATAAATAAATAAATAAATAAACAAGTCCTTACAATTGATACCAATATTGTAAAAGCAGTTGGTCATTTTGAATGTCCGCCATGTTGGATTTAAAATGACGTCACACAATTATCAAAGTCAATCAAAGTTAACCTGTATATGCAATACCACCTCAATCAGTTAAAGCTTAAAAAAATAAATGCCATAAAATGCCATGCTTAAAAATTTAAATGCCATATTCCATCATAGTTAATATACACTTAAAAATGATACAATTTAAATAAAAAATTCTAAAAAGTTTTCAATCGTATATAAAATAATAAAAACACGATGACGTATTGTAAAATACAAAGATAATGTTCTAAATATCCGAATCCGTAATAGGAAATTTTAAAACGTAAATATTGATATAATATAAGTTTGTATATAATAACGACTAGCTGTTGCCCGTGGCTCTGCTTGCGGTTTTTGAATGTATTACGCACATTATATTTTTAGTGGTATACCCGAGTTAAAGTATCTTAGTAATTCGTATCGTTTGCCTACACAGTCTTGATAATGGCTGGTACTAAATACTTATAGAGTGGTTTGGTTTGGACCAACGTTACTCATTTAAATTATTATGATTAAAAGGAAATATTATGACATAACTGTTTTTGAGTTATTTTAAACCTGAAATAATATATAATATAATATTATACTATGAAATATTATACATATTTTTATAGGGTGTATTTCATAATGCGCTACAACAGAGTAAAGTAAGATTTTGATTATCTCTTTATGCAACTGAGGGATGAGTCGTCTCGCTATGATTCTTTAAACAGATAACTGTCACAAAAAGAAGGGCAGAATAGCTTAGTATTCACGTAAACTGCTTTATTTTCATCGATTTAGCTTCAAAACTGACGGAGTTTCATACAAACTTATCCCCCCCACCTTTTACCCCCTTAAAGAGTGAATTTCCAAAAAAAAAGATAGCCAATATGTTAACTAGGACTAATAGCTAAATAATAAAAAGTTTTCAAAATCCGTCCAGTGGTTTCTGAGATTGCAAACAGACAACCTTTCAAACATACAGACAGACACTATTTTTTTTCGAATTCTTACTCTTTTTTTCATTTTTCAATAACCCTATTTTGTTTTGTAGAAATATTTAATGTACAGAAACGATTTTTTATTATATATATAGATAAGAAACAAAATTATAAAGTATTCGTCAGTGCGGTGGTTCAGGGGTCAGGCGATATCGACGGTTAATCATTCGCATTTTGATTACTCATAGGTTAATCTAGCTTGACGTAAAAATAACAACATATTATAGTACTTATATATATGCGAGTAGATATATAGTTCATATTCATTAGAAGACATTTCTCTAAGCATCATATCGTGAAATGGAGTTCTTGAGATATTTCATTGTGATTTGTCTTTGTGTATATGCTGGTGAGTTAGTTAGAATTTTGTCTCTTTGAATTTGTCATTCAACACACATCTTGAATTCAGAAGGAGAACTGGGACAAGGGGTGTCTTAACGCTATTTCTTTCTGACTGCTTCTGACTGGTACTAGTTCAAGTGCCAGGGTCTGACTTCAAGCTACGCTTAGAAAGCTATTATCATTTTCGTGTTATAAACTTTATACAAATCTAGAAATTTATTCTCATTTACAGAGGCAAAAAGCGTACACTATGATTATGAATTTGACGAAGACGCTAAAGTGTGGCTCAAGCTGCATCGGATCAAGGCAGGTTGGCACGATGCGCGCAAAATGTGTAACATGGAAGGTAAAGGATATATATAAGGAAATTAATTCAGTTTTATAATGATAAAATATATAATGTTCCATATTTTAGGACAATATTTCCGCGGGTATAAAGTACTTGTACATTCCATAGGTCTTACGACCAATCGACGTCTTAAAGAGCCTGTTTCCCTGGATGACCAAGATCTGTTACAAATCATGATCTTTAGACATCAGCTGCTAATTCGTTTTCTGTCTTATAGGTGCAATATTAGCGTCGCCTTTGAATAAACCAATAAAAGATGCAATAGACGCGTACTCAAGAGCTTACGACATTAGCGACATTTACGTCGGAATACACTCGACGTTCTCCGGCGACTTGTGGCATACAATCGAAGGTGAGTGAAGTAATTATTTTATTAAAAACGACAAATACGTTGCAAATAGTGGTATAGCGATTTTGGTGCTGAACCGAAATGAACTTTTATTATCATTGTTTTCATTGAAATATGTAAATTTTAACGCTATTGTGTCTCAGTTATGCAAATTTGGATACTATCTGGAAATTTGTAAAATATATTTTATTAAGAACAACAAACGATCGAAATAAAACCAACAGTAAATGTTAAGGGAATCTTTTCTTAAATACAACAAGGAAAACAGCATTTAAATAGGTTATTCCGTGTCTGGAAAATATTTTTTTACCATAATTTCCTTTTAATTATTTTTTTGGTTTCTATCTCATTGATTAATGGTTCGAATAATTTAGTATTTTCCTTAATGATTCTGATTAATTTAATGTTTTTTATTCAGGTGTTCCGTTAGAGAAGTTGTTAGATAACTTAGATATAAGCAACATAGACAGTAGTGACAAAAAGTGCTCCGTCTTGAACGCTGGGTCCCTCATAAGCGTCAAATGTTCCGAGGCGTATCCATATATGTGCTACAAACGGAACAACGCTGATGTCCAGCTGACTTCCTGCGGAACTACTGACAAGGGTAATGTAAATGCTATATAGCAGTCGCTCTATAAGTCACCTAATATGTGTAATGGCTTAGAAACACCTTTGTAGGTATATTAAAATTAAAATTTCAAATGTTGAATTTCATAAGACGAGGTATTTTATATGTAAAACTATGAACAATGGAAATGGAAATATAATAGCAAATCATACATAATAATAGCGTGATCTCTTCAACAGAATACAAATTGGACGAAAGGACCGGTAATTGTTACAAGTTCCACGCACAGACAAGAAATTGGTTGGAAGCATTCAAAACTTGTTCAGCCGAACAAGCATACTTGGCGATAATCAATAGCGACACAGAAAAACAAGTCCTTAAAGACATTTTTGATAAATATCCTGACAAAGTGGTCAGATCTGATTTTGAAAGTGCCATCAGTCTTGGCATAATAGATTGGGAGCAAAACCGGGAATGGTACACCATTCATGGTAAGAAACGTTGGAATATTTGATATTGCTATTTATAACCAAGAATTTTACGTGTGCATGTATGCATTGTTAAAAGTTTTTGTAATGCATTATTTAATTTACCATACAAAGTTATTTCGTTCATATGGTATACGTTTTCCTCCTCAAAGTGAAGTGTGAAAACATATACATTTACATTTCAGGTGAACGTATAGAAGACTATGGTTACTACAATTGGAGTAAAGGAGAACCAAACAACGCAGCCGGCAATGAATATTGTGGTACGATGTTCCGAAATGGAATGTTAAACGATGAACCCTGCTCCAGACAGCAGACTGCCTTCATCTGTGAGAAGGATGTGAAGAATATGGATGGTTCTGAAGACGCAACTGAACTAAATAACTCAACTACGGAAGTGATTACGAAAATAAGCAGTTCGACTGATGGAGACATGTCTGAACAAGATAACTTTGATCCATTGCTCGCATCGACACCTGAGACCATTCCTTATGAAATTATTAGTGAAGAATATTATTGAAATAAGTAAATATTGTACTTAATTTAATTTTATAATAAGATTACACTTAAAGAAAAATAAAACTTTGTTTTATTTAAAATTAATGAAATTAATTTGTATATAATGTTACTTGTCTCAGCAGTTTATTAAGTTCTTATTTAAAATAAATATAAATGTATAAAATAATTTTAAATTAGGAATCTTTCCTTTGACCCGATGTCTATTACATCAGATCCGATACGTAATGGCCACTTGAACTGCAATCTTATGTAAATTGTATGCAGCACATTAATATTTATATAGTTTTAATATACATTCATAGTTTCTCCAACTTCTAAAGTACAAAATTAAACTTAATAATCAGCTGTTAATTATAATTAACTGCACGCACACGCACACACACACACAAAACTCATTCACTACTCAATGCATGTAAATGTACTCAATTGTAAAGATTAGCAGATGTCACCTGACCTCTTAACGCCACACGATTGTTTACGACAGTAGTTGTTCATATAAACACTTTATACAATGTTTTATCTATTGGTTATCCCATTGGGATTTTTTATTGTCATAAAGTTATCGTCTTTATTATGATAGTGTTAAGGTCATCATAAATGATTCAGATAATAGTGTTTTGACAATATTGTCTTCCTACTTATACTACTATTACGTATACTATACGTGAAGTTGTATTGTAATGGACCCTATTATTTATATGGAATGTTTGAAGATTTTATTTATGACACTATTGTAATATGATTCATGTCCCGAGTACAGTAGTAGATATCGTTATGACAGGAAATTTTGTTTTAGCTTCATACTTTATCTCGCACATAGCAGAGTATGCAGAGGAAACGGAGTGTTGAGTCTCTCCGTTTTCTGCTTTTATCTTTCAAGACACTTCGAACGAAGTATCGGAACTCAATGCAGATCTTTGTTTTGAACAACCTTTTTAATGTATCATCTTGCTGCATTTAACTGAAGTCATCGCAGTGGAGAAAGATACAGATGATGATTCGTTTTATTGTTTGACTCTGTCAATAACTGATATAGTGAGAGGTTCCGTTCCGTTCTAAACCGTAAATGTTGTTGTTGGGAAATATGAAAATAATGCTCAATGTTTCAAACAAATGGAGGATAGTGTATTTTGTCACTAACTCTTTTCTCTATTGCATGAAGGATACAGCTAGAAGCTTAAAAAATGATGAAAACGATAAATCTATATAATTAGACTTAAAATTTACAATGCATTAATCTTTGACGTGACTTTCCTGTAAAGTGACGTGACATCCCTGCTTTAAACCTATGTCGAGGCATTGAGTGACGATACTCAACGCCGCGCTTTGTCTAGTTTCTAGAGCAAAGAAAATGAAAATAAAAAAGTCATCTTCAATTCATTATTTGACGTACTTTATAATTACTTTGCTTATTTATATAAAAAGTTCTAAAAGATAACTGAGAGTTCTGACTTTTCTGAAAAATTTCTTTCATATATCAATGTATATATAGATTGATTTATTTTGAATGCGGGCAGCTTGTTGAAGAGTTTTGCTATCAGTTGGGTACAGAACGTAAATATTATTAAATTGATTTATGCTTTAAAAAAAATTAGGTCACATGTCATGCTTTTATATTACAATACAATAATTTCGAAAGTCAAAGAAAAATAAAATGTGACCAAAAACATACAAAGCATTTGAGTTCTTACTTTTTCTCTAAACAGAGCAATCGATGAATTATAAATATAAATTACAGGTAGCGTGGACTTTGGGCCCTCGAATCACAATCCATGGTAGATGAAAAAACTTCGGCCGATACAAAATTACTTTGGAAGTTTTTAAGTCTTACGTCTTGTCTTCATCGGTAAAAATAAATATGCTTGAAAATATGATTAATTTTGTATTAATGCTACCATTCTTTTTTTATGCAAAATAATAAATAAAATGTTGTGACACATGTGTCATACATATTACTACGTGTCCAAGTCATGTTTTTGAGTGTATGTGCTAACTTTGTTCTCGTCAACATTACGCTTTTCATGTCGTGACAGAAGTAATGTAAATTAATATTTAATACAAAATCACTTACTCACTAGACCGTAATTTTTTCCCTTTGTAATACGCGTAATACAAAGGGAAAAAATTATACAAAATTAAACACGGTTTACTCATACACATAGAATGTTTATGTAACAAATTTAAACATAAATGTTATGTTATATTTTCACGTCCGCTTCAGATCCTCGAAATATCCAAACAACATGAATCGCCTCGCTCCGGGGACTCACTAAGGTAGCCGAGGGAGAACCTACCTTATATGTGAAACTTAGGCTTGTGATACAACTACTTAGTTTGTTGTCTTTGTTATTCAAATATATTGCTTGCACTATTTATTACCAAAAACATTTTGATTAAATAACTTCTTCGCCAATTATTGATTAAATCTTTTAAAAATAAGATGGGACAGTAACACAAGAATATTGCCTTTAAATCTTTGATGAAGAAGAGAATATTGTATTACGTTTTTCCTACCTACCTACTGACAATATAAAAGTAATGATTTGTTATTTTAAAATAATTTTTTTTGTCCACCCGATGCCAACGACAACGACAACACGATTTCATTGTGGCTAAACCATTACATACAAAATGTTGAAAATCACGATCCAGCAGATTTCATGACTTAAGATATTGATGTGAAGCTCTAGAGATCGCTGTTAAGAGATCAAAATTCTTATTTACTAAAATAACCCTTTGAGAAATCCGATAGAATGGTTTAGAAACGAATCGTATCGAAAGAAATTGTATTGTTAATATATTACTAAATATAGCTTATTGTAGTCGGTCTTACTTCGACTAGGATGGTCGGTTTCGTCCTTACTGACTATAACAATTTCAATATATTAAGAACGTAAAGGACGCGCTTTAAAATATATAATACCGATAAGTCACCACCTTAAACTCAATAAGTATTTCAATCTTACAAGCGAACTGACCAGGAATAGGTTTAGAGCTAGCTTATATGCGGTTGAAGTAGGAGCGAGAGGTATAACAGCGAAATCTCTCTCTAAAAGATCTCGGCCTGTCTAGAACTATTACAAATTCATTTCTAAAAGGCACTTCGAAGGTGGCTTTGGTAAACTCATTTAAAATTTGATTAGGTAGTGGGAGGAGTTTTTTTACAGTGAAGGTGAGCGTTAATGCATTTTAAAGGGGCCCTTTAAACCTACACTTGAGTCGCAAGTCCCAAGTGCTGCTCGGAGCTCCTCTTCCTACAACACGATGGGCCCGGCACCCGCACAGTGAATCCATGGAACGCTAAGTTGTTTCTTCTCTGATTTTAACAGACTTCTATTGTTGCAAATATATAATTACATCGGATCTAGAAAATTCATAGTCTTACGAACTTGGTATGATAAAAAATAATAAATTATATTTTCTATAGATTGACAAATGTTTTTATCTACTGTCATATTCAAACAGTCTTTGTTCGAATTAACAAACTGAGCAGTGGTTCTGGAGTACAGAATGGAATTGCCGAGTGATAGCAAATTAGCACGACCCAGTTGTAGGCTACGACAGGACCAGCTTCAGATATCAATATGCGATTAGTTTTAAGAGATTTGAGTATATTATTATAGTAAATTATGTGTTAAGTTATTCTTTAGCAAATAAGTATGTATCAATTTAAATTAAAATGAAAACAGAAATAACGAAGTTATTGTAATTTAATATTTAAAGTCTGAAATTTTTGAAATTTATTTTAAAATTAATGAAAATATGTTTGACTTAATCATTACTTTTATTTAGCATATGATCTAAAATTAAGACTCACATAACAATTAGGACGTTTTATATAAAACCCACTCCCATTATAAGCATTTTAAATACGATATGCTATCTCTGAAAGCCATTGTTAGATGACAAATGCAAATAAGGCAACCTTGTCAAATATAAGTGGATTACAAGGGACTGTAATATACCGATGCTAAAGTAGTTATCTGATTGTGCGTGATGAATCTAGATAAAGAGAATGTTGAGATTTTTTAAGTTTTTTAGTAATATTACTGTTGTTAGTTTTACGTTAGAATGTCCTGTAAAGACACTACCTATCATGAAAAAACTATTCTTGACTTTCAGATATTAAACACGACTCTAAAATATTAAATACATGTATTACAATACAGTTGACTTTTTAGAAATCCAACCTTTCGAACGTCTTACAGCCTTATCATTTAAATTTATTTTTTAATATTATTTATTTGTATTATAATAAAATATATTTGGATTACAAAAATGTTTGAAGAATATTTATGATATGGCTGTCTTGTAGATATGACTCGCCTATTTTAGTTGCACAGTAGACTGTAGACTGTAGTTACAATATTCTTGAAATAGAGATGTAAAATACTTATTGAACACAGTATACCTAATGCACGATGCTCTATCAAGAATATGTTGTTAGTTTTGGAATTCAAAATAGAAATATCGTAGCATTACGAGCGTGTTCGTCAAATATTACTTATAATTGTAATAAATTTATTTTATTTTTTAGTTCTGGTGACACAAAATGTTGTGTTAATTTCTGCTGTTATTACGAATTTTGAATTGAGAGAGTTGTAAATAAACTTAATATTATTTTTCAAACTACTGGAAAAGGAAGTTAAGTAAAAAAGGGGTTTAAAATAGAGGTCAATGTAACCACTCACATTTAATTAGTATCAGACGAATGTACTCGGAGCAGACAATATTTAGCTAAGAAAATTAACAGAAACAGATTAGAAACCACGAATTAATAATAAGTAACGTATGTTGTATGAAGAGCTTAAATTTCTAGTTTGACTTTCATACTATAAAATAATATTTTTAATTCATCGTACATAAATATATTTACTATAGATTTACTGATAAAAAACTATTACCTAATAAAATACCTCTAATAGAAATAAAAGAAAACACCAAATAAAATAAGAAAATAATAATATATACGCCTCTGAAACGAAATCAAAAGTAAATATTGAGAAAGGATCGAACGACCCGACTATTTCTAGCCGTAAGTAAACACATTTTTTTTTAATAGAACACGAGTTTAGCTACTTTACGTAGTTTGGAAGGAGTAATGTGGTCCCAAACAAATTAATATGTATATAACATTTGTAAGTAATAAATATATTTAATTATAAATATGACTATGTTATGTTCCTTTTCTCTGTACTATTGTCATTTTCTCTCCATGTTGATCTGCGTGGAGATTCTATGGAATGCACGTATTATAATTTTATTTGTTTCCATGTACTATGATTTAATTAGTGTTACTGGGTTGTTAAGAAAAAGTAGGAAAGCTCAAGAAATTTAAAATACAATTCTTATAATAGATTTCCAGTGCGCCTCGTCTAGTTCATTTCTAACAAAATAAAATTTCATATCTCTTTCGAATATCAGTGTAGGCCGAAAGAGTCGAGTAAAGATTTTATGTAATTGCTTAAAAATTCACAACTTATTCGAGCTGAGGTCATGACATGTATTTTACATAGTTATTCTTACAGAGTTAAGGTATCAGTGTTAAGATTCTCCGTTTACCATTTTTTATATGACTTTTGTTATTACGTGTTCTACAGCGGAATTAAATGCCGCATCATATGTGTGCAGAATGGGAAAATAACTAATTTCCACTCCTGATAATGTATCGAACTGCTTTCATCGTCATTACAGGCAGATGTTATCTGTTTGCGATAAGCTAGATCTGACATATACTTGGTTACATACGTGAAATTATGAGAAAATTGACGAAGCTATGAGCAACATTTGGAACTATTAAACAAACTTGCAAGTAACGCCGCGAACAATTAACTAGCTCGCCATGTTGCAGAGTCTAATTGAATCTCTAACTAATACAATATAAACGCACAGCCTGCTTGGTTGGAAGGAACTTGGCGTCCTTCTGAACTCTAATTAGTTATATGTAATGATAATTTTAGCATATTGTCACTGGAAGGGAACATACATAAAGATGAGATGCTGTAGGGATAGCAGAGGTTGCGGGTTGAATTCTCATTAAGGGGAGTGTGTTATTTTTATTTTAACTGTTGGACACGACACAGTTACTACAATTAACAAACTTGTCGACTTCGTGCAGGAAATGAAGTACGGAGGTTCTTGACACTAAGTTCACTATACGTACTGTACAGTGCAGATGAGAACTTGATATTTATATATTAAGTGATTTAATTATTTTATTTAAGTTTCATTTTAAAGTCATTGTACATTGATTAAATAAAGCAAGCTACTAGAAGGCATAAGCTACTGTTATAAACTACTGGCATAAGTTACTGTTTATACTTGGATCGTAGGAACGAATTAAATTTCAAATAAATATACTCATGCCGGGTCACATATCGTAATATTAAATACACATATAAAGTAAATGCAGTGAAAATATAATATTATGGTTAAAGTGGAGTAGAAATGAAAATTAATGTGTTTATTTTATTAGAGGTGGTGCAGCGACACAGCGTCTCTTTGTAACGTAACTGTTGAATGTTCGGTTCCCACCCAGGGGAATTTAACATATTGCTTAGGTCATAAGACAGACAGCACAGCGTTAAGCTTCAATGTCTTCAATATTGTGCAAAAACTGCGAGAGTGCTGCGATCGTTGATTGTAGCTGTTACAGTGTCTTGAACGGGGAGATTATATTTTACAGTGTTATGTTACTACGTTTTATTTATCACTATCCGCTTGAATTCGATATATTCTAAAGATGTAGTATATTTAGTCGTGGCACTCATTACTCTCATATATATTTTGCAATGTTAGCCCACCAACTCTGATCTACACTTGACATTATTAGTTGACATTGCTCTATTCGATACAATACTAGTTAAAACGAATGTGCATACAAATTACGCTTCACTAATTATCATTCCGCTTAATTTAACTTGCCTGTAATAAAACTTGCAATAGTTTGTGTAAAATGTTATGTAAATATAGATAAGCGTATGACATTAGTAGCGACCTGATTGGAGTACTATTATTTAATTGTAAGTAAAGTCGATTGCATTTGTTTGTCGTAAATTGTAGTCTATATGCATTTTATTGTGATGCATGAGCTTAACATATAAATATCAAGCTCTCATCTGCACTGTACAATACGTATAGTGAACATAGTGTCAAAAACTTCCGTAGTTCATTTTCTACACGAAATCGATAAGTTTGATAATTGTAGTAACTATGTTTGTCGAGCAGTTAAAATAATTCACTCCCCTAAATGAGAATCCAACCCGCAACCTCTGCTATCCCTACAATATCTTTGTGAATGTTCCCTTCCAGTGACGATATGCTAAAATTATCATTGCATATAACTAATTAGAGTTCAGAAGGACGCCAAGTTCCTTCCAACCAAGCAGGCTGTGCGTTTATATTGTATTAGTTAGAGATTCAATTAGACTCTGCAACATGGCGTGCTAGTTAGTTGTTCGCGGCGTCACTTGCGAATTTGTTTAACAGTTCCAAATGTTGGTCATAACTTTGTTTTCTTATAATTTCACTGATGTAATCAAGTATATGTCACATTTAGCTTATCCCAAAAAGATAGTATTTACTTGTAATGACGATGGAAGCAGTTCGATACCTTATCAGGAGTGGAAATTAGACATATAGCGCGGCAATCAATTCCGCTGTAGAACACGTTATATCAATATTCATATAAAAAGTGGAAAACGGTGAGTCTTGACACTAGCTTTCTGTGTAAAAAAATGTCTACATAAAGTATATGTAATGGTTCCACATTTACTCAAAGAAACTGTAAATGTTTAGGCTACACTTACAGCAAATACATAAAATCTTGACTTGGCTCTCTGGGTTTTTATCGATGTTTTAAAGAGACATGAAATTTCATTTTGGTAGAGATTATCTAGACGAGACGCATTGAAAATCTGTAATCAGATTTTTTTATTTTTCTTGGCCTTCCATACTTTCTCCTAACAACCGACTAAAATACACAAAATCATAATACATGTCATAATTGTCACATGTCACAAAAAAACTTAGTATTTCATGGAATCTTCGAGCAGATCAGGACGGAGAGAGAGATATCACAGAGAAAGACAATATTACGGAGAAGAAAGACAGTTTAACATATTCATTTTTTTTTTTTTTTTTAATTGGTTCATAAAACTGTTTACAATTCTTAAAATATTAAACTTAATATAAACATGAACATAGATTGAAACTTTCTAGATATGAACACAGCATGCGTATATATATAAGTATTATGTGGTGCACAATCTAAATTTCAAATGTCTAAAGCGAAAATAGGCATTTATATAAAAATATATAACTAAAAATAATAATACAACTGCAATACTAAAATTAAACAGAAAAAAAAAAATCACTCAGCTAAATATTTACAATGTAAGAATTTGTTTTTTAAAAGAGGCTATAGAACTACAGAATATATCACACTCATTTAAATGGGCATTTATTGTTGAACAAATGCGATACAAGGGCGCGTGTTGGAAGATATTCGTTCGACATGTGGGTAAACTAAAGGTTGTTCTGTTATGTAGCCTACTACTGGTACGGTGTACACTAAATTTAAGGCGCTCAAGCATATCTGGTGACTCAATATAATTATGGATAACTTTATATATAAATAATATGTCAATAAATTTTCGACGGTCACTCAGAGACTTCACGTGATAAAATTGTAATCGAGACTCATATGAATCCAAAGTCTGACACCTACGACCCGTATATGCCAGATGATACAGAAAACGCTTTTGCACAGATTCCAATCTCATTGAATGAATATTATAGCTTGGACTCCAAACAGTGCTGCAATATTCTATGATGCTTCGAACCAAAGAGTTATATACCGTAATGATTAGATGAGGATCATTAAAAAGTTTCATTTGGCGATTTATGAAACCGGATAGTTTAGAAGCTCTTTTGATTATGCTGTCAATGTGATCACGAAAAGATACCCTCAAATAATACACCTAAATCTTTGATAACATATACTTGTTTTAGAGGAAATTTATTGATGTAATATGTTTTATCAATTACATTTTTTTTCCTTGAAAATCTGATAAAAACACATTTATCAGTATTTAACGCCATTAAATTGTTTTTACACCATAGTTCAATATTTTCGAGATCTTTTTGTAATATCACCGGATCTTTGTCATCATTAATTACACGATACACTTTTAGGTCATCAGCGTAAAATTTGAATTTGGAATTAATAACATAACTGAGATCGTTTATGAATATTAAGAAAAATAAAGGCCCCAAGTGGGAACCTTGTGGAACCCCACATGGGATGTGAAGAATATCAGACTTAACTCCAAATAGCGATACCAACTGCGATCAATTTTTTAGGTACGATTCACACCATCTCAATAAAGAGCCGTGAATTCCCATGTTGCTGAGTTTAGAAATAAGTAAATCATGGTTAACTAAATCAAACGCCTTTTTAAAATCAGTGTAAATAGCGTGTATCTCTTTATTATTATCAAGGGCTTCTGCTATATCGACAGTGTAAGAAATTAAATTGGTCGTAGTCGATTTTTTTGGTAGAAATCCGTGTTGGTTATGGTGAATTTGTTTTTTTAGGAGAAATAATAATTTATTGTAAATAAGTGATTCAAAAACTTTAGCAGATGTCGATAAAATTGAAATAGGCCTATAATTGCTAACATCATTTACCACACCTTTTTTATGTATAGGAGTAACATGAGCTAACTTCCATTTGTCCGGAAAAACGCCAGTGTTCAAAGATAAATTAAAAATGAATGCTAGTGGAAGAGATAAATTTGTGGCACAGTTTTTAAGAAAGAGAGGTGGTATCATATCCGGGCCACAACTTTTAGCCACGTCAAGTGAGAGTAAGACGTTTTGCACGTCTTCCCTGGTAATTTTAACATATGATGCAGATATAATATCATTGAGGCAGTTAGTATTGATACTTGAAAGATCTGTAGCCGGAGATGTTGTATACTTACTTGTATAAACCGATTGAAAGAATTTCAAAAATAAGTTACATATCTCTTGTTTGCCATTAGCTACTTCGTCATCTAGATACATTTGATTAGGTATTTGGGTTTCATGTTCAATAATTACATTCATTTGTTACCTTCAAGTGTTATAAACATATTAACTTATATGGGACTACATAACGCCTTTCAAACTACATAAAGTAGCCAAAATCGGATTCTATTCAGAAATGTGTTTGCTTACGGCTACAAATAGTCGGGTGTTTCTTTTTTTTTTCAATATTTACTTTTGATTTCGTTTCAGTGGCGTATATTTTATTATGTCGCCGTGCTTTCTTTTATTTCTATTAGAGATATTTTATAAGGTAATAGTTTTTTATGAGTACATTTATAACAAATATATTTAACTAAGTTGAATTTAGAAGATTATTTTATAGTATGAAAGCCAAGCAAGTAGTTTAAGCTCTTTTGATGTTATGTATTGCTAATCCATGGCTTCTAATCTGTTTCTGTTGTTTTTCTTACTTAAATGTTGTCAGTCCCGGAGTCCTTTTGTCTATTATTAATTAAATTTGGCTAGTAAGATTGACGTATATCTCAATGTCCTTCCGGACTAAATTTTTTATGCATAATGAATATATGTAAATACATATACAATAATTATGTATAAAATCTTTTTAACTTAACTTTTTAGAAAAATAAAATTAAGTCTATTTATAATTTTTTGCTTAATTCAAAGTACATAATAATAGCAGAAATTAACACAATCCTTTACGTCTCCAGAACTAGAAAGAAAGCAAATGTAATATAATCATATGTAACGCTACATTATTTGTGTTTTAATTCCTAACAACATATTCTTGATAGAACATCACGTTTAAGATATTGTGTTCAATAACGATTTTAGATCTGTATTTCATGAATATTGTAACTGAAGTCTACTGTGCAGCTGAAATAAGAGAGTCATATCTACAAAACGGCCACACCATAAATAGTAAGTATTAAAATGTTTTTCTAATTCAAATAAATTTTATTATAATTACAATAAATAATATATATATATATATATATATATATATATATATATATATATATATATATATATATATATATATATATATATATATATATATATATATATATATATATATATATATATATATATATATATATATATATATATATATATATATATATATATATATATATATATATATATATATATATATATATATTTTTCACGCTTTATCCCGCACAAGGCAGGGTAGGCAGAGGGAACTGCAGGGACCGTGGGAACCTAGTGTTAAGACACTCCGTTGCTTAGCCCCTGCTTTCTCCGTCCCCGCTTTCCGCCGTTTTTGAGGCATTGCGTGTTGAGTGGCGGAACTCAACGCCGCGCTTTGCCTAGTTTGCCAGAGCGAAGAAAATGGAAATAGAAAAATCCATCTTCTCCGACTGGGGATCGAACCCAGTAACCGTCGCGTTTACAGGCAGACGCTTACGCCTCTGCGCCACGACGGTATAAAAACTTAATTTAAAAGTACCTATAAGGCTATATAGACCTAGGACTACTGACGACTTCTAAAAAAATACATTACACAGAAATATATGCTCTTAACTCTTGTTAGTTGCACTTGAAATGTGTGAAAATTGTGAAAGTCAATTATGTATTTTACAGGATATTATGTAGAGAATGGCTAGTGTTCTATCACACTACCCGCAATGCTGCCAATTCAGGCATACTTTGTTGTGCGTTAAGTACTTCCCATAATGATGAAACCTAGGATATCAGTACTAAGCACATAATTAAATTACCATCATAATAAAATTATGTGTTTTAACACTAGGTTACAAAACTACTCTGTCGGTTTCCTCTTACTACCCTTCCATGTGAGTGCTTCGCATAGAGTGATGCTAAAAAGTAAAATAATACTAATTAAAAACAATAATATAAAAAAGTCTTGACATTTCACTGATCGTGATTCATAACATGCAGGCAGATAATTACTTGAGCCTCTATATATTACAAAGTCCCTTATAATCCACGTACATTTGACAACGCTGCCTTATTTACATTTGTCACCTAACAATGGCTCTCAGAAATAGGACTTTTATGTAAATCCAGATCTATTTAAAAAGAATTATTCAAAATTTTATTTTATTTATATTTTTAATAAATAGCTACTAAAGTTCAGCAATTTCGATTCGTTCGTTCATTGCCTTTTATTTTTACATTTGTTTACATTTATATAATATATAAATCCTTTCAAAATATGACAATAGACAAAACTTATAGAATAGAAGAATTACACGTCACAGAATTACCAGCATCTCGAATCAGATCTATCTGTGTATCATTTATTAATTTTTTGATAAATATTTTACTCTCTATAATAAATATTACATAATTTTATGATATATTTTAGAAATTTCTTTGACATAATTGTTTAGCTTTTTTGTTTAGTTTTATATGAGAATTATTTGTTTCTTACTTAAAAAAAATATATAAACATTTTTGAATGCAGCGGAATTTGAAACCGCGCCCGCGTACTTCAGAATCGTGCAAGTGCTCTCCCCACTGAGCCATGCGTTCTTCATTACGTTGTGACGAAATTTTTATATGCTGTGTACAATTCATTTCGTTGTTAGCATATATGTAGTAAGATTATCAAATGACATCAAAGTTTGCGGATTCCGCATACGGTCACATGGATCGGATCAATCTTTACGACTTTCTCATGTAACTGAAACTTTCCAAATCCTAAACTAACTTAGTAGTAACATGTTGAAATTTCCTATATTAAATATTTTATTTTCTTTTCACTTTACGACATGTGGTGGATATTAATTTTCAATTGAAATATTATTTTTAAACCATAATATTAAATCTCTCCTCTCTCCTACTACGTGTAAATAATAAATATCGATAATAATAGTTTTGAATGAAATAGTTACTTTTAGACCATTCAGTGGTACAATACGTATGTATTGTCTTGAATTTCAGTGCAAAACGGAGAACAAAGTAGACTCTGCATACAGAGTTTAGTGACTATAGTAACAAAGATATCAAGCTGAATAGGTCTACATGTTAAATATTTAATATTCTTTTAGTTTGCGACTTGATGTTGACGTCCATGTCCGCTTAACAAACAACAAGTCTGAAATATAACTATCTAACAGATAGTATATCTCGAAGAAGTCATGTTAAGGCTATCAGCCTTTACCTAATAATTTGAAATTTTATTTAATTGTAATTTGTAAACGGTTAAATAGGCCTTAAGTGTGATTCTGTGCTCTATACTATATCCTGGAAATAAAAGGGTAAGTATGAAAAAAAGAATACCATTCTTCAATCTGACTCTTAATATATCATTGTTTAATAAAAATATCATAGAATTGTAGAAATAACTTAATATTTATTTAACACAGTTCTTTTCATTCCCAATGGATATTTGTAAGTATGTGTATATATTATAGCATTTATCACATAAAACATCTCTGAGGATATGCAAATGGTGACCTGAATAAGGTAATTTGCATTGTTACGAGTCACCTTCATTTAGCAAGATAAGGCTAACAAATAACACAAAACACAATAAACGTGTAAATGGATGTGACTGTGGATGTGGTTGTTGTAGAATTTGGGAGTGAAAAGATATTGTTGTATATAAGTTCGCATAACTAACTATTGTTTGTTTCTTTAGACACATTTCTCTGCTCTATACAAATTATATGCTCTATAAAAAAGGATATTGACTCAATTAGTGAACACTTTTAACAATGATCATTAATTAATAACAGTCTTAAGGACAGCTTAGAAAGTTTTTAGGGAATGTTTTAATGATTAGGAAGCATTAATTAATTAGGGAAGTTAAATCACAGAATTCACCATCTCGTTTACGAGAGCGAAGAGAATAGAATTATAATATAATATTTCCGACTAGGAATCAAACCCGCAACCATCCGCAATCATTTTTGTTTTCCTGAAATATAATCCTAATGTATTTCTCTTAGTTGTTACTTATTTTTATGTAACAAACTATAACTATAGGTAAATCCAGGTATGTCGTAGAAGTGGAGAATGATCGTTTCTGTCATTATTAAGCAAAACAACTCAGAAATTACCCATAAATCGGGAAAAGACAGAGTATTTAGACACTATGATCTCTCCTCCTACTATTTATTTGTGATGAAGCTAGACTCTCTTTCTCGGTGACACATAGTGTCTGCTACTAGCATAATCGTAAGAAGATAACGTCCGAGCTAGTAACTCTAACCGGACATGCGACCTCGTTATTTAGAATAGAAGCCATGAATACATGAACATTAATAATGGCGTCGATCTATTGGAAGTAAAAACCTTTAATTGTCGATTTTCTAATTTTAGGTTAGTATATAATGTATGTGACAATTTATTTTAAAATAATAATATTGTAAGAATTAAAAATAATTAACATTAAATATTTCTAATTTTAGATAAATCAAATTGTGTGTTTTTGCTCCCGTCTTCGACATCCAACATATTATAAATCGACAATTGTCAGAGTTTAATTGGATATCCGTAGATCATGGCAAGATTACAATTTGAAGTAGAGCTTACAGCGGATGAAGATCCGAAAAATAACATAATTACGATAAAATCTATAACAACAGAAGAAGGAATGACATATCTCATGCCGCCATGTTTTCAAGCAGCAAAACATCACCTACAATTAACGAACCTTCCAGAATTCGTAAAAATAAAAAGAACATTACAGAGAAGGGGTCATAGTAGAAAGGTATGGATATCAATGCCAAGCGATGTGCTAAAACTATACAAAGATAACACTGGAAATATAATGTTTAATGATTATTTGTTACAAGAATTGACTCAAACGAGCCAATCTACTACAGACGGAAAATTACTAGAAATTTTAGAGAAATTAAGCGACAAATTCAATACTAACAAAGAAAAGTACACCAATTTAAGCGGATTGACTGAAAAATTTGTTTTGAAGAAATTTGACAACAAGACCACTAATGCCAAGCAATGGTTACAATGCTTTGAGAGTGAATGTAAAAGATTTGATTTAAATTGTAACACACAGAAAATTAGTGCATTGAGGCTATTTTTGAATAACTCAGAAAACGACTGGTATGAGTCTATGCTGATTAAACACAGCTTAAACTCACTGTGGGAGATATGGCGAGAAAGTTTTCTAGATACATTTGCGGATAAAAGCTGGTCTTCTGTAATCTATGCATTGACTTACAAGCATTTAAGTGGCTCTCTACTGGAATATGCATTAAAAAAAGAAAGATTGTTACTAGAGTATAACAATAATATTGATAACAGAACTCTCACTGACTTAATCGTCACAGGATTACCTACTTATGTTAGGAGCAAATTAGATAATAATAATAATAATAATAAACTTTTATTTCCACACCACAAAACATTTACGTTACATAGTTAAAAAGGTAAAAAATAGGTTCTTTTTTTTGTGGAGGGCTGATGCCTAAACTAGGTAAAACCTGTATTATAGGTCATCAGGCCTTCCCCCATATCATTTTTACATACCTTAGTTACTTATACCAATTTATTTTTATTTAATATGCTCTAAGATATAAATTAATGACAAAAGTGAACAACAAAAAAAAATAATAATAATAATAATAATAATAAGAAGAAATTATAATAAGTGCCTGTGAGCCTATTTGTGTGTGCGTGTGTGTATGTGTGCGTGCGCGAGTGTGTGTGTGTGTGTGTGTTGGAGTGTGTGTATTAATTTTATAGATAGAATTTTATAGATAGACAGGAAATGACAAACCCAACTATTTTATTTAATGCTCTACAAATGCATGAAGATCAAAATAACAATATAAAAAGAAAAGTTACAGAAAAAAATAAATCAGAATCAGAATGGCGAGAAAAAATACCATGTCAGATTTGTTACAAAATTGGAAAGAAAAACAGATTTCACTCTGAGGATTTGTGCTGGTTCAAAGAAGACAAGAACAGCAATAACAGTGGCAAACACTGCAAAAATTTGACATTAGAGATTGATCAATTCGAGGATACAAAAAACTAAATATTCCCCCACTAATTGAAGTTGAAGTAATATTGAATGACAAACTGAAATGTTCTGGTATTTATGATCCTGGATCAAATATAACTTTAATAAATTCTAAATTAATAACAGTAAAAAATTCAAAGATAAATTACTTTGAAAACAAATTCAACACAATTGGTGGTGGGGGGAAAACTATAGGTTTAATAAAATTAAACGGAAGAATATTGAATATTGAAGAGGAAATAAATGCATTTATTTGCAATGATAAAAATTTCACTCATGAATTGCTTTTGGGACTGGATACAATAAAGAGATTTGGATTGACCCATGACGGGAATTTAAACATCCAACTTCAGAAAAATGCCAACCCAAGTGAAAATCAATATATCAGTCCAATAAGAGACGAAAATAAATATTTTGAAATTGAAACCAAAGAGTCTCAAATATCGAATTATGAAATAAATTTCAATGAGGGCATAGATGTGAATAAATTTGACATCGATACTACTAACTTGAAAGATGACCAAATAACAAAAATTAATGCATTATTAGATGATTATAAACACATATTTGCGAAAGATAAATTTGACGTTGGACAGGTGAAAAACTATGAAGCATTTATTGATTTACAAGTAGACAAATATTGCTCAAAAAGACCATATAGGTGCTCCTTGGGGGATAGAGAAGAAATTGAGAAACAAATTGGTCAATTGCTAAAAAATTAATTGATTGAAAAATCTTATAGCCCATTCGCAGCACCTGTGACATTAGCATTCAAGCGGGATGAAGGGAAGAGGTCAAGATTGTGTATCGACTTCAGAGACCTTAATAAAATTATCGTTCCACAGGCACAACCATTCCCTCTTATAGAGGATCTGATGGTAAAAACAATAAACTGTAGGTATTTTACTACGCTTGATATTAATTCTGCTTTCTGGTCAATACCACTGAGGATCAGCGACAGAGCGAAGACAGGTTTTGTCACACAAGAAGGTCATTACCAATGGACTTGCCTGCCTTTCGGGTTGAAGACATCTCCGGCAATTTTTCAAAGGATTCTGACTAATATAATAAGAAAACATAACCTGTCTAATTATGTAATGAATTATATAGATGACATAATGGTGTTTTCTAAAACTTTCGATGACCATATGGACCATCTATCGAAGTTGTTGAATGCTATAGCCGAAGAAGGATTCCGTCTAAAATTGACAAAATGCAAATTTGCGGCACATTCGGTAAAGTTCTTGGGGCATTTAATAAAAGGTAATATAATTACACCTTTAAAAGATAACCTCAAATCTTTAGCAGAATTTCCAGCACCGCAAAACAAGAAACAAATAAGACAATTTCTGGGTAAGGTAAATTTTTACAATAAATATATTCCTAATGCTGCAATAACTCTTGATCCATTACACAATTTACTTAGAAAAAACACAAATTACGTTTGGTCAGCTGATTGTGAAAAAGCTTTCCAAACAATAAAAAGCAATTTATGTTCAGCCCCAATTTTAGCCATTTTTGACCGAGAGGCACCAACTTTTATATATACTGATGCAAGTATAAAAGGCATTGGTGCAGTTTTGAAACAAACACAAAGGTGTGGTGAAATCAAACCAGTGGCCTACTTTTCAAAAAAGTTGAATGAATGCCAGAAAAAGAAGAAAGCTATATTTTTAGAATGCCTAGCAATTCAAGAAAGTTTGAAATTCTGGCAACACTGGCTATTAGGGAACTCATTCACAATTTATACGGACCATAAGCCACTCGAAAATCTAAACATAAAGAACAGAACAGACGATGAACTGGGAGACATGACTCATTACTTATCACAATACAATTTTGTAATAAAATACAACCCAGGTAGAAACAACACCGAAGCAGACTGTTTAAGCAAAAATCCTGTATATGAAAGCCATGAAAATGAAGAGGATAATTTGAAAACTATAAATATTGTCAAGATTGAAGAAATACTAGATGACCAGAACAAAAACACAAACATAAAGGACAAGCATACTTTTATTAGAGAAAATGGTATATATTACAAGTGGAACAATAAGAAAAAGAAAATAGTTTTGTCCGAAGACTATAGTAAGACATTAATAAAAAAAGTGCACGAGCACTTCTGTCATATAGGAGTAAATCAGATTGAATCAAAATTAAGACCTTTCTACACAGCACCAAACCTACTGGACAATATAAAGTTGATCTGCCGTCAATGTGAAGTTTGTATCAAAAATAAAACACGTATAAATAGAAAGTATGGACTTATGTCACAGTTAGGACCGGCAGAAAAACCTTTCCAAATTATGTCCATAGACACTATAGGAGGATTTGGTGGTAACAGGTCTTCAAAAAGATACCTACACTTGTTAATGGATCATTTTACACGCTATGCTTACATTTCGTGCTCAAAGTCACAACTAGCAAAAGACTATATAAAATTGATAGATCAGGTGATTAATTACAATGAAGTTGAGATATTACTTTCAGATCAATATCCGGCATTGAATTCAGAGGAATTTAAAAAGTATTTAAAAGATCACTCTATTAAATTAATCTTTACGGCTGTGGATGCTCCCTTTTCGAATGGTCACAATGAAAGGTTGAACCAGACGCTGGTGAATAGGATTAGGTGTACCTTGAATAGCAAAGGAAAAAAAATATCTTGGACAACTGTGGCAGCGAATTGTGTAAAAGCCTATAACTCAACAACCCACACAGTGACAGGTTATTCGCCTCACTATCTATTAAGTGGAGAACCAACAGATTTACTACCAACAACCCTGAAAAGAAAACAAATGGAACCCGGAGAACTGGAAGAAGACCGAAAAATAGCATTTCTCCGGTCAAAAAAATCTCATGAATTGAACAAATCCATTTTTGACAAAAATAGAATAGATTACAAGTTTCAAAAAGGTGATATGGTCTATATAATGGACTGTAATAAGTTGAACAGATCTAAAATGGATGAAATTAGAATTGGTCCTTTTGAGATACAAGAAATGATATCAAACTCGCTATGCAAAATCAACACTGGGAAGAGTAAAAAGTCCTTAGGATTGTATCATGTTACAAAGCTCATTCCTCAGTTTTTTTTTTTTTTTTTTTTTTTTTTTTTCTTTTTTTTTTTTTAGCTTCACGCTTTATCCCGCACAAGGCAGGGTAGGCAGAGGGAACTGCAGGGACCGCGGTAACCTAGTGTTAAGACACTCCGTTGCCTAGTACCTGCTTTCTCCGTCCCCACTTTCCGCCGTTTTCGAGGCATTGCGTGTTGAGTGGCGGAACTCAACGCCGCGCTTTGCCTAGTTTACCAGAGCGAAGAAAATGAAAATAGAAAAATCCATCTTCCTCGACTGGGGATCGAACCCAGAAACCGTCGCGTTAGTCGCGTTACAGGCAGACGTTGCGCCTCTGCGCCACGACGGTCCTCATTCCTCAGTTTGATAATCCAAATTAACTCCAGTCAATTTGCACATTTTGGGGGGGAGATGTAAGCTTTGTATATTGTATATTGTGTACGCGGTCTATTATTTATTATTTATATTATGTATACGCCGCCTTAAAGTTTGACGTTGCCATACTGACATGAGATTTAAAACGGTTATTTAGAATAGAAGCCATGAATACATGAACATTAATAATGGCGTCGATCTATTGGAAGTAAAAACCTTTAATTGTCGATTTTCTAATTTTAGGTTAGTATATAATGTATGTGACAATTTATTTTAAAATAATAATATTGTAAGAATTAAAAATAATTAACATTAAATATTTCTAATTTTAGATAAATCAAATTGTGTGTTTTTGCTCCCGTCTTCGACATCCAACATATTATATATATATATATATATATATATATATATATATATATATATATATATATATATATATATATATATATATATATATATATATATATATATATATATATATATATATATATATATATATATATATATATATATATATATATATATATATATATATATATATATATATATATATATATATATATATATATATATATATATATATATATATATATATATATATATATATGTTTGTTCATATATGGCAACCCCGACTAGTTTGGAGTCTTGTGCCAACTCCCCGCGCGAGCGGTCAGTTGTAGTAGTTAGTAGTAGTTGTCGAGAAGTAGTAAAAAGGGGCACGTGAGACGGCCGACGCGAGCGCACGTCCTTCCTGAATCTAATATTAATTAGCGGTGTGATTTTCCCTCCCTCAGCCTTATTTGATTTCCCTTTTGTGTATTCCCTCTTGATATTGAACCTGACAAAGACAAAACTACAAAAGATAATAGTGCAAGTAACCCCTAGTGAAGAAGACTCCAGTGAGACATTCCATGCCGGCCGGGAACAATCAGTGTTTGTGTTGTGAATCATGAAGATAAGGTACTGTACAATTTCTATTATCCTAAAACCGACTATAAAGTAAATAATTAATAAATAACCTCCACTTCAGCACGCTTCCACAATTGCTGACCCCTACCCACTATTCAATATATATTTTTTGGTAGCAGAACGCATTTCATTACATTCATTATATACAATATATACATTTTCTGGTAGCAGAGCGTAGTTCATTAAATACTACTATATACATTTTCTGGTAGCAGAGCGTGGTTTTCATCCCTCTGGGCCCCCTTAATTATAGCGTGGTTTTCATCCCTCTGGGCCCCCTTAATTATAGCGTAGTTTTCATCCCTCTGGGCCCCCTTAATTATAGCGTAGTTTAATCCCTCTGAGTCCCCCTGATTATAGCGTAGTTTCATGCCCCTGAGTCCCTTTGATTACAGTGTTATTCTCCCGTTTTGGTATTTTGGCTCTTAATTTGGTACCTAACGCATAATTACAATATAATTTGATTTCCTAACCTTTTAAAACGTGTTCGCATCGAGTTGTTTAAAAAATAATGTTATATGAAATTTTTATACATATAATATTGAATATATAATTGTGTAGGGTGAATGTATAATGTGTAAAATATATAAATAAATATTGAATATAATTTTATATATTAAATATAAAATATAATAAATACACATAATATGGTTACATATATTTTATAATATTACGCCTATACGTTATTACCTATCCCGTTTTAAATTATAATTGAAGTTAGTTAAAATATTTTAATATAATTTCCTTAAAAAACTAACTTACTTTAAAATATTATCCCTACACTTTTATTGTCACCCTTTTTTTTTTATTTTTATTTAAATGAAATTTAAGCCTTAATTGTAGTCATATTATATATCATAGTTGTAGAGGAGTAACGGAACGCAACCGCGGGCCGCTGTGATTGGCCGTTTCATCGCAGGACACCACGCAGCGACTATTATAAAACGGAACGAAATTTGAACGAGCTCCTTCTTTTTTCGATTACCAGCCGTTTTTGTGTCTGCTACGACATAACTGTTCCTCCGAGCCGAATTATTCGAAAAACGCTAAAATCACGCAAAATTATACGCTAAAATCGAGGAATATACGGAATCATCTGTCCAGTACAACGAAAAGTGCAAGAAAATCGCCAATTAGTATCCTTTTCAATTATTTTTTCCACTACTGTTCCCGTTTTGAATCAACTTCAACGTTATTCACGTAAGTACTCCGTCTTTTAAATTCTATCGAAATGAGTACTGAACAGCCACCAAGGCCTAAATCACCTAGAATCACATTAACTGACGATGAAAGCACTAATAAATTAATAAAAGATCTCGTAAAGAAACGAGCAATCATCAAAGGTCGGTTAACGAGATTTTCAAATTACGTTAACGGTTTTAAGTGCAACGAAATTTTACCAAATCAAACTAGAATTGACTTAAAATTAAGGATGCAAGGTGCCGCTAGTATTTTTGCCGAGTTTTGTGATCTTCAAACTAAAATTGAAGAGTCCGTTTTAGATTCAGATTTAGATGAACAATTAGAACAACGCGACAGGTTTGAAGATTGCTACTACGGTACACTGTCTCAAGCTGAATGTACGCTTAGTAAGGGTGAGTTATTTAACGCAAGTTCTAAAAGTGAATCAATAAAATTGCCTACAATATCAGTTCCTACCTTTGACGGTTCATGTGAGCGTTGGTTAGAGTTCAGAGACACCTATTTGTCACTAGTACATAATTCACAACATATAACTAGTATTCAGAAATTCCACTATCTGAAATCCTCGTTAAAGGGCAGCGCAGCACTAGTTATAGACTCATTAGAATTTTCAGCTAAGAATTATGATGTTGCATGGGAGTTGATACTAAATAGGTACAATAATAACAGGTTGCTCATTCACAGTCATGTAAAAGCACTATTTTCCATTCGTCCGTTAAATAAGGAGTCACCAGAATTATTAAGAACATTAATCGATACAATTTTAAGAAATTTACGCGCATTAAAATTACTAGGTGAGCCAGTCGATAGCTGGGACACTTTAATTATTTATATAGTTGTTTCAAAATTAGATAAAACTTCAGAACGCGAATGGGAACAATATCGAAACACAATACTTAATAAATCTAATGACACCTCATCACGCTTGAAACTCGATGTTTTATTAAACTTCCTAAGAGACTGGGCAGATATGCTGGAAACATTGCAGGCATCACACAATAATATTCGATCTAACGACAACATACACAATAAAAAACAATACTTACAACCACACACTTCTTCTAAATTGCACTGCAACGTTTCTAGCTATAACACCAAGCAACACTATGCGAATAAATCTTGTTTACTATGCAAGTCGAATCATTCACTATACGCATGTCACAAATTTCTTGAATTTAACTCGCAAGAAAGGTTAAAATTTATACACAATAACAAGTTATGCGAAAATTGTTTCCGTACGGGTCATATAGCGAAGGATTGTCGATTCGGAACCTGTAGGAAGTGTGATAAGAAGCACAATACATTGATACATATAGATAGCGAAGGCGACCGCGAGCTCATACCGCACAGACCGCTACGCGACAATAAGGAACCGGTTTCCATAACGCTGGCAGCCGCCCGTGCAGCTATCCCACCTCATTATACGCAAACTAATTCGACGCACACAGAGACACTACGCATGCAATATACATGCACACAGCGGGTTTTGTTATCAACGGCGTTAGTAGAAGTTATAGATAAACATAATAAGTATCACTTAGCTCGCGCTCTTTTGGATTCCGGGAGCGAATTATGTTTAATTACACAATCTTTATGCAATTCACTAGATAATCCAATGATACAGTCCACACAAGAAATTCGAGGGGTAGGAAATACGATAACACAAGCTACAATGACTTGTGATATCGAAATAAAATCGCGCATTAATTCCTACACTACACGTTTACGATGCATAGTTCTACCGCAAATCACGTCTACGTTAGCCGCTATACCTAAACGGGAAGTTTCGCAACTTAAACTTCCAGATAATATTCAGTTAGCGGATCCATACTTTTATCAGGGAGAAAGTATAGATATTTTAATAGGCGCAGACAAGTTCTGGGATTTACTAGGTCAAGGTAAAATGCGTTTACCTAATGGTCCCTTTCTACAAAATACACGACTAGGCTGGGTCATTTCGGGTCCCGTGCATACGACTACGCGCAGCGCGGGCCACGTAAAGTGTAATTTTACGCAAGCTATTAATGACCAATTACGCAAGTTTTGGGAGCTAGAGGAGCTTAAGTTATGTAAGACGCGTTCAGAGGAGGAGAGGGCATGCGAAGATCATTTCGTCAACACAACTACACGCAATAGTGATGGAAGGTTTTGCGTTAACATTCCCTTTAAATCCTCACTACATAACTTAGGTGAAACGTATCCTCAAGCTTTAAATCGATTTCTTTCTTTAGAAAAACGCTTACTACGTGTTTCGGAGTATAGACATTTGTACAGCGAATTTATACACGAATACGAACAACTAGGGCATATGACGCGCATCGATGGCATACCATCGAAACCCTACTGTTTTTTACCACATCACGGTGTGTTTCGCGAACATAGCACCACTACTAAGCTACGGGTGGTGTTTGATGCCAGCGCCACTTCATCTACTGGCATATCACTAAACGATCTTCAACGCGTAGGGCCTCCCATACAAGGGGACCTTATCTCTATTTTATTACGTATGCGACAACATAAATACATTGCATGTGCCGATATCGAGAAAATGTATCGACAATGTTTAGTATCAGAAGATCAGCGCAATTTACAACTCATTCTATGGCGCGATCATCCGACGGAACCCTTAGGTATTTATCGTCTCAACACAGTGGTGTACGGAACCGCGTCCGCGCCATTTCTCGCAGTAAGATGTCTAAGGGAACTAGGATTAACTTGTGACGATTCGAATATCAAGCGAGTTATTAACGAGGATTTTTTCGTCGATGACGTCATTACGGGTTCAGACGATAAAGACGAATTAATAAAATTGTGTCAAAATTTATATAAAGTTTTACAATCAGGATGTTTTTCTTTACGCAAATGGAATTTTAATTTTGAATGTAATAGCTCGATGCTTAAAAGTATAAAACAATTAAATCTTGACGAAAAGGGCACTTTTAAGACTTTAGGTATCGAATGGGATAATTCTACAGATATATTTACATATAATATGAATATTAAAAGCAACATAAAACCATCTAAGCGCAGTATCTTGTCTCATATTTCGCAAATATTCGATCCCTTAGGTTTATTAAGTCCAGTAATTATAATCGCTAAGATTTTACTTCAAAAATTATGGCTTTTAAAATCCGATTGGGACGATGAGCTGCCGCGTGACATGCTAGATGAATGGAACCGGTTTATCGGTAGTTTTACAGCGCTAAACAACATTCGCATACCGCGGCACGTCATCGTGCCTAATAATTCATTTAATATTGAATTACATATTTTTACGGACGGCTCGCAAGTTGCGTACGGCGCGTGCGCATATGTTCGGTGCATTTCCAATACTAAAGAAATAACTGTGAGATTATTATTTGCTAAATCAAAGGTCGCTCCTATTAAACCTATCACTATACCTAGGATCGAGTTATGTGGTGCGTTATTAGGCGCACGACTATATCAAAAAATACGGGAGTCACTACAGTGTCAATTTAATCACATCGTTTTTTGGACTGACTCGACAATAGTTTTAGGATGGTTGCGAGCGCCTACTAACGCATTACAAACTTTTGTGCAAAATAGGATAGCGGAAATACACGAACTCACAGCAAATATTCCGTGGCGGCATGTCAGTGGGAAACAAAACCCAGCCGACATGGCATCACGAGGGGTTAATTTAAATAACCTTGCCACTGCTACGATGTGGTGGGAAGGGCCCCCATTTTTACACGAATTTGATTTCGTTTGCAGTACCACAACTTTTGATTCGCATATTATACCAGTGGACTTGCCCGACATCAAATCGAAGGCTGTACTCACATGTGTCGAGAAACAGGAATTATTCCCTTTTTCAAGATTTTCTCAATACAATCGATTAAAGCGAACCTTTGCATATATACAACGTTTCATTCATAACACGAGAAATTACGAAATAAATAGACGGACAGGCGCTTTAAGTTCAGTTGAATTGAGAAACGCAGAGTTAGGTTTAGCAAAATTATCACAACTAGAATCGTTCGAAAACGAATATCATTTAATTAATAAAAATAAAACACAAACTTTAAAATCATCGCTATTAAAATTAAATTTATTTATTGATAAAAATGATAACCTAATACGCGTAGGTGGAAGAATTTCGAATTCTGATCAATTTGAATATAGTAAAAAGCACCCTATTTTGCTTAGCTCGAAACATCGATTTTCAACACTATTATTTGCACATGAGCACAAGCGTCTCTTCCATGCAGCTCCTCAACTACTTCTTTATGAAATTAGACAACAGTGGTGGCCTGTTGGGGGGAGAAATCTTGCTCGTTGTATTGTTCATGAATGTGTGCTTTGTAAACGCTTAAAAGGTGATACACTACATCCTATTATGGGAAACTTACCCAAGGAACGCGTGACACCTACCTACCCTTTTTTATTCTGTGGGGTTGACTATGCCGGACCGATGCTCACATTAACACGGAAAGGTAGGGGTGCAAAAACCGTAAAATCATACGTTTGTTTATTTGTATGCTTTATCACGCGGGCAGTTCACTTGGAACTTGTGAGTGACTTAACCTCGGAAGCATATATTCTAGCTCTTAAGAGATTTATCTCACAACGCGGTAAACCACAGGAGATCTTCTCCGATAATGGTAAAAATTTCGTTGGCACTATGAACGAATTTTCTAAGTTCATCATGAGATGCTCTGATGACATAACTGAATACGCAACAAGTCAAAGCATTAAATTTAAATTTATTCCTGCTTATAGTCCTCATTTCGGTGGAATTTGGGAGGCAGGAATACGATCCTGTAAATTTCATCTTTCGCGCGTTGTCGGTAACGCTCACCTAACCTTCGAAGAATTCACTACTGTCCTTGTACAAATAGAATCCATCCTTAACTCACGTCCTCTCTCACCTATTTCATCCCATCCGCAAGACTTTCTTCCACTTACTCCTGCCCATTTTCTAATTGGTCGATCGCTAACTGCACCAATCTACGAGGACATGAGAGACAACACTAGCAGTCTACTCAGCCGATATCAGCGAGTAGAACAGATACGCCATCACTTCTGGGAAAGATGGACGAAAGAATACATCTCCGAATTGCAAACCAGATGTAAATGGATGAAAGGACTCGATACTCTACAGCCAGATATGTTAGTGGTCATCAAGGACGACAACCTTCCTCCACTAAAATGGCATCTTGGGCGCATCGTCAACACCGTGCCAGGAAAGGACGGCATATCCCGAGTTGCCGACATCCGTACATCATCAGGCATCGTCCGGCGTGCATTCTCTAAGATCTGTCCATTGCTCTGCGCCGACGACGTCAAGCACGAAGAGATGACTTTGGAACCAGGTGCTTCCAAGGCCGGGGGCATGTAGAGGAGTAACGGAACGCAACCGCGGGCCGCTGTGATTGGCCGTTTCATCGCAGGACACCACGCAGCGACTATTATAAAACGGAACGAAATTTGAACGAGCTCCTTCTTTTTTCGATTACCAGCCGTTTTTGTGTCTGCTACGACATAGTATTTTATTATATTGCGATATAGTAGATTGCCAACTCGACGCGTAACTGGTTTCTTATCTCGCCAGATGTTGTGGATTCATTGTTTATTACGAGTTTATTATTTTTTTAATATTTTAGTTGAGTTATTTGTTTACTTGATTTCTGATTTCGCTCGTTGGTAGTGGGTTCATTGTTTATTACGAGTTTATTATTTTTTTAATATTTTAGTTGAGTTATTTGTTTACTTGATTTCTGATTTCGCTCGTTGGTAGTGGGTTCATTGTTTATTACGAGTTTATTATTTTTTTAATATTTTAGTTGAGTGATTTGTTTACTTGATTTCTGATCTCGCCCGTTGGTAGTGGGTTCATTGTTTATTACGCGTTTATTAATTTTTAATATTTTAGTTCAGTTATTAGTTTATTTGATAATTTAAAATGGCTACTCATGATGAAACAGTAAAATGTTCCTTATTTACGGAAAGCGCGGAATATAGAAAAAATATAGGTGTGGTACGCTTTGTTTCCGATTGGATTGCCGATACCTCGGAACTTCTTGGCACTTCTGAAATACCTAGATTATTAGTTAGGTTCAAGGATTTAGATTCTCATTGTAATTTATTTGTAAACGCGTCCTCAGTGCTCCTGGGTGGGTTAGACCCGGCTATCGATTACCAAGAAATTAGTTATGTAAAAAAAGAAGTGCGTTTAGTAAATAAGAAAATAGATGACCTCCGGGTGCGTCAGTTAGAGTTGTGCCCACCTGCTCCCGTAGTTGATCCTGTTATGGCCAGTACACCCGTAAGAATGAGTAGTAAAAATATTACCGAGCGACCTCCTTATAATAGATTACCTGATTTACCTATCCCTAAGTTTGATGGACGTCCTGATTCCTGGATAAGTTTTATTGACCAGTTTGACAGTGTAGTAGATTCCCAACACCATTTGACCTCCACAATGAAATTGCAGTACTTAGTTGGATCCTTAGCAGATGAACCTAAGCGGTTGTTGCTACATTTAAAAATTGAAGAAGGCAACTATGAAGTTGCTCGTGAGTTGCTGAAACAGCGATATCACAATACACGGGTTCTTGCTGATACCTACATAACCCAGATACTTACCCTGCCGGAGATTTCGAATAAATTTACAGGTTTGCGCGCGGCGTTTTTGAACCCCTTGTTAACTGCCTATCGCTGTTTAGAACGTTTAGAGTTACCCGTCTCCTCATGGTCTTATATGTTAGTACATATATGTTTGACTAAGCTTCCCTCTGATTTGAAATCCCGTTTTGAGCGTTGTTATGGCGGTGACGCTAATGAATTACCTACCTTTAAAAATCTTACTACTTTTTTGGAAGACGAATGTCGTCACCATGACAACGTTGGCAACACCTCCCTTGTAGATTCTAACCTGACGAAATTTAAAAGTACTGTACCTAAACATACTTACTTTGCGGCTCCTCCCTCCCCTATATTAGATAATAGACAAAAAATGTTACCTGTAATAAATAATAGTAAAAAATGTTACCTGTGTGCTTCCTCTTCCCATTACCTCCGTGAATGTCCCGAATTTAGAGCTATGAATCCTAGAGAAAGATCGGGATTTGTAAAACATTCCCGGTTATGTTATAGGTGTTTGGACAAACATTCAATTCTTATGTGCAAGCGGGCCTACAAATGTTCAACCTGCGGTCGCTCATCCCATCACACTATGCTATGTTTTAATGATTCCCGTAACCCAATCTATCCCACCTCATCCAATCGCAATTATAATTATAATTCGAAGTTTGATAAACGCAATTATCCGCGTACCTGTCCTGCTTCTACCCGCGGTCCCCATATGGGCGGGGGCCAGCATAAGAAATATTCCCCTTCGCAACTCCAGCGCTCCCCCCAACGACATTCCCAGAGAGCTTCTCCCCCCAGAGAAAATGCTCCGCCCCAACCTAGACAGGTTGAAAATAATATAAGATATCGTGATAATTCCTATAATAGAGAAGATAGACCCACATAGCTAGATACTTGTATTACTCCCCCTTCCCCTTGCCTGAATATCTCACCCAATTCCCTTATATTATTGCCTACTGTCAAATTACACGTTAAAACTGCTAGTGGCTATTTTATTGAAGCGCGTGCCTTATGTGATACCGGTGCCCAGGGTTGCCTCATTACAACCGATCTTGTTGTTAATTACCTCAATTTGACCATCTCCCCCTCCTGTGCCCCTGTACGTGGCATAGGTAATATTCCTTTAGTGGTTTCCCGTGGTTCTATTTCCCTGTGTTTTAAACCTTTGTATAATTCCTTCCCTGAGGTGTCAACCTCTGCTATCGTTATAGATGTGATTGCCGGTACGCATCCTGAGTTTGAGTTCCCTGAGTCTGTGTTTTTTCCTAGTAGTGATTTTTCCCTTGCTGACCCTACCTATAATAAGCCTGGCCCGATAGATATACTATTGGGTGCTGACGTGTTCGGTGCGCTTTTATTACAAGATAAAATATTTAACTTTAACGGCCTTACTGCTTTATCTACAATTTTTGGTTATATTGTTTGCGGTCCAGTCGCTGCCGATTATGGTGAATTAGAGCCCCCCATGACTGGAATATCCTTATCCCGTCTCATCGAGAGATTCTGGAAGGTCGAAGAGACCCCTCAACCTATGATTGATAACTCCTTAGATAACGATGGTGAGATTTATAAATAAAACCCGAAACTTACCCGTTGAGCTATCTGTATCCTTATCGCGTTAGCGCTTAGCGTTTCCTTGCGGTCTTCCCTAAGACGACTCTCACTCTTTCTTGACAAAGAAGGAATCATCAGAGTCGGTGGTCGTTTATGAAACTCCTTTAACATTCGAGGAATTAACTACAATTTTTGCTAAAATTGAAGCGGTATTAAATTCCCGGCCGTTATGTCCCTTATCTAATGACTCTAACGATCTAGAAGTTTTGACGCCTGGTCATTTTTTGATTGGCCAACCTCTTAGTGCTTTGCCGGAGTATCCCTATAACAATGTAAAAATTAATCGTTTAACCCGTTTTCAAGTAGTGCAACAGATAACTCAACATTTTTGGTCGCGGTGGCAGTTAGAGTACCTATACACTCTGCAGACTAGGCAGAAGTGGACTGATCCAGTGAATCCTCCAACAGTAGGCGAGCTAGTCCTCATAAAAGATGATAATTTACCCCCTTTACAGTGGCAACGTGGTCGCATTTCCCAAATTTATCCTGGTAAAGATAGCGTTGTGCGTGTGGTCGATGTTAAGACATCGACAGGTATCCTAAAGAGAGCCTTAACCAAATTAGTTCGTCTACCTATTAGTTAGTTTCTCCCATTTTCTCGTAAACATTAGATGTTTAGGGCGGGGGCTATGTTTGTTCATATATGGCAACCCCGACTAGTTTGGAGTCTTGTGCCAACTCCCCGCGCGAGCGGTCAGTTGTAGTAGTTAGTAGTAGTTGTCGAGAAGTAGTAAAAAGGGGCACGTGAGACGGCCGACGCGAGCGCACGTCCTTCCTGAATCTAATATTAATTAGCGGTGTGATTTTCCCTCCCTCAGCCTTATTTGATTTCCCTTTTGTGTATTCCCTCTTGATATTGAACCTGACAAAGACAAACCTACAAAAGATAATAGTGCAAGTAACCCCTAGTGAAGAAGACTCAAGTGAGACATTCCATGCCGGCCGGGAACAATCAGTGTTTGTGTTGTGAATCATGAAGATAAGGTACTGTACAATTTCTATTATCCTAAAACCGACTATAAAGTAAATAATTAATAAATAACCTCCACTTCAGCACGCTTCCACAATTGCTGACCCCTACCCACTATTCAATATATATTTTTTGGTAGCAGAACGCAGTTCATTATATTCATATTATATACTATATACAATATATATATATATATATAAATATATATATATATATATATATATATATATATATATATATATATATATATATATATATATATATATATATATATATATATATGTATATATATATATATATATATATATATATATATATATATATATATATATATATATATATATATATATATATATATATATATATATATATATATATATATATATATATATATATATATATATATATATATATATATATATATATATATATATATATATATATATATATATATATATATATATATATATATATATATATATATATATATATATATATATATATATATATATATATATATATATATATATATATATATATATATATATATATATATATATATATATATATATATATATATATATATATATATATATATATATATATATATATATATATATATATATATATTACTACACTACTACACTATTATGCATATAGAAATCGTTTATTAATGTAATAGAACTCATTCCCAAAGTATTTTAAATATTTGATATATTTGTACGTTTTAGCACGCTTATCTCGGAGACGGTTCAATTGATTTTAAATCGGTTTACATAGTATTGACTATCAAGTATATTTAGTTATTGTTTTTTCACGACGAAGACCAGTGTTCTCTCAAAAGGAATTACTATATACAAAAATATATACTCACATGAATAAATAGACTTTAATAGTTAATAGTAATCTAATGACAAGACATTCCCGAAGACAAAATTAGCGATCGTTTACAAAATCTTTTACAAAGAGGCGCAACGTCTGCCTGTAACGCGACGGTTTCTGGGTTCAATCCCCAGTCGGAGAAGATGAATTTTTGTATTTTCATGTTCTTCGCTCTGGCAGACTAGGCAAAGCGCGGCGTTGAGTTCCACCTCTCAACACGCAATGCCTCGAAAAATGCGGAAAGCGGGGACGGGGAAAAGCAGGGACAACGGAGTGTCTTAACACTAGGTTCCCACGGTCCTCGCAGTTCCCTCTGCCTACTCTGCCATGTGCGGGATAAAAGCGTGAAGCTAATTATTATTATTATAATAGCGTTAATTGGCGGCTTTAGAGAAATTACACGTTAATTATTACTTGAAATTGATATGTTCAGAAGAAATTGCTATATATACACATATATTTATCATTTACACGAGCGTGAAACAAAAGAAGGAGAAATAATACACTATCTTTCTTTCCTTGCTGGTTATTCAATATCTTTTATATTCCATATTCTTATAACAAACATTTTGGAGTTTTTCGCAAATATTGACATTTAATAGATGATCTTGAATTACTAAATTAACTTGTTATCATATTATTTTGTGATAACATAACAGTTATCAAATAGAATTTAGAGTAAAATGACACTGCTAAGATATTTAATATATTTGTTTATATAAAGAAAATGACTAATTGAAGTTGAAACTTATTCAACTTATTCTGTGTCTATTACGGAGGTCATGAACTTTACATAGTTAGAGGCTTTCAGGATGACAGAAGACAGAGTGACGTGGAAGTAGATGAAGTAGCTCTGCAAGTGAAGTAAATGGGAACGAGCATCACCTTCAGTAAGGAAGAAACCGATCATCAAGTGGGAGTAAGAGCGACTCCAATGATCCTTTTAATGTTAACAATAAAATTTCTCTTAATAAAATGTTTTAATCCTTTACCATCAGAGAAAATATACGTTACTCCTTAATGGAACCCCATTTGTATGAAAACGACGGAGCAAGTGCGATAAATACTTCTCCAGTACAGCTGACGCCGTATTGATCACTCAACGAGAGGCCACTTGGAATATTTACTAATATCATTAATTACGTATTTTCCATTTTGTTACTTTCAAAGATTTCTATTACTTACTATTTAGTAAGCTGTTATAACGGAGAGTAATATGGTACAGCGGCACTGCGTCTGCTCGTAAACGTGACGGAGGCGGGTTAGATTCCCACTCGGGAAAAACGGGTTATTTACATTTTCTTTGCAATGATATCAAAACAAAGCTCAGCTAAATATTTTTTTTGTGCGTCTCTTTTATTTGGTAAGTACCAAATCATCTTTACATATCCGTGATGTAGGTCTAGATACTACAGGCATATCACGCGATAAAATCTTTTACTTCTGAACAAGACTACTAAATCAAAAGATTTTATCTTGTAGGAAGAAGTTTCAAAATATCAATATATTATAGTTTTTAACATGATTGTTGATGATTTCGAAAAAGCCTTCGACACGCTGAGGTGGAGCAGTATCTGGGCCCGTCTGCGGGAAATTGGAGTCCCCTAGAAACTCACTAACCTAATACAGGCCATCTACAAGAATTACTCTTGTAGAGTGACACATGACGGCCTCGTCTCGGAGGACATTCAAGTGCGAGCGGGTGTAAGGCAAGGGTGTCTCCTCTCTCCTCTCCTCTTCCTTGTCGTTCTCGATGGCATTATGCGTAAATGTACCAGCAATAAGCGCCGCGGCATAGAATGGGGACTTTCCGGCACCTTAGAAGATCTGGATTATGCCGATGACCTATGTCTGCTAAGTCACACACGCGCCGATATGCAAGCCAAACTGGACGACCTACGAGGAGAAGCAACGGAGATGGGGTTAAAAATTAACACCCGGAAGACCCAGGAGATGAGGTGCAGAGCAACTAGCTTTCTACCGCTGCTCATCGGCACAGAGGTTGTGGAAAGAGTCCACAAGTTTACCTACCTCGGAAGTATCGTGAATGAAGCTGGAGGGACCGAGGAGGACATCGCCTCGAGAATCGCCAAGGGAAGAGCAACCTTCGCACAGTTGCTCCCCGTATGGCAATCCCGGAAATTGACTAGGAGAGTTAAGCTCAAAATATTCCGGTCCAATGTTAAAACCGTTTTGCTATACGGGTGTGAGACTTGGAAGGTCACAAAAGACATCTCGCGCCAACTCCAAGTCTTCGTTAACCGTTGTCTTCGCCGCATTCTCGGTATTTACTGGCCCGAGAAAATTTCCAACATACAACTCTGGGAACGCTGCGGCAAAACTCCGATCGACCAGCAAATCAAGCGTCGCAAGTGGGGATGGATTGGCCACACGCTCCGAAGAGATCCAGATCACATCCCTAGGCAAGCCCTAGACTGGAATCTCCAAGGCAAGCGAAAACGTGGCCGCCCTAAACTGAGCTGGCGTCGGACGGTCGCTGCAGAGGTGGCAAACATAGGGAGGACTTGGAGCGAAGTGAAGCGCGATGCTCAAGATCGGACGGGATGGCGACGCACTGTGGATGCCCTCTGCCCCATCTAGGGGACTTAGGACCTTAAGTAAGTATAGTTTTTAACATCATACTTTGCTTCGTATCTACTACGAGTGTGTATGCTTTGACAGCAGTCACTCTTTATCACTGCTTCCATTTTGAGATCAAAAATATATATTTAATACCCTTTATTTTATTACTTAATTATTGGATTTCTCTTTTAATACTATATTGTGTTTTATGTTAATATTACTAACAAAAATGTTAACAAATGTAAAGAAGTGAAAATCTTATGTTAATAAGAAATTTAAAGTATAGGTTGTAAAATGGAAATTTTAATGGAATTGAAGCATAAAGCTTACTTTTGTAACTTTCACAAAGATTCCTAACATTTCAATGAAAAGCTTCATTTTCCTCCTCCTCCTTCATGGAGCTTGCTCCTAGATTATTATTATAATTTCACAACTTAAAACAACTAGAATTTATGTATAATGAAATTTGTAACTTCTTAGCCATAATGGTGTCAAATGTTAAGGAGGTTAATCTGTTCTTGGGCTCAGGCTTAAACTTCTAATTATTATAGAACTACCCAAATAATTTATTTCATTAATTTTGTGTTATTATTAATAATTGACAATTCTTGGGTTCAAAATTACTCGAGTTTTGGCCTTTGTATGGGAACATTGGTCAAACCACTTTAATGTTTAACTGGATGCTCTTTTGAGCCAGCAAACTGCCAGCCATTTATGATAAGTTTATGGTGAGAAATCTGGAATCTCAAATTTGGTAGCTGCTCTCTTAACTATATTACTTTACATAGTTAGAGGCTTTCAGGATGACAGAAGACAGAGTGACGTGGAAGTAGATGAAGTAGCTCTGCAAGTGAAGTAAATGGGAACGAGCATCACCTTCAGTAAGGAAGAAACCGATCATCAAGTGGGAGTAAGAGCGACTCCAATGATCCTTTTAATGTTAACAATAAAATTTCTCTTAATAAAATGTTTTAATCCTTTACCATCAGAGAAAATATACGTTACTCCTTAATGGAACCCCATTTGTATGAAAACGACGGAGCAAGTGCGATAAATACTTCTCCAGTACAGCTGACGCCGTATTGATCACTCAACGAGCGGCCACTTGGAATATTTACTAATATCATTAATTACGTATTTTCCATTTTGTTACTTTCAAAGATTTCTATTACTTACTATTTAGTAAGCTGTTATAACGGAGAGTAATATGGTACAGCGGCACTGCGTCTGCTCGTAAACGTGACGGAGGCGGGTTAGATTCCCACTCGGGAAAAACGGGTTATTTACATTTTCTTTGCAATGATATCAAAACAAAGCTCAGCTAAATATTTTTTTTGTGCGTCTCTTTTATTTGGTAAGTACCAAATCATCTTTACATATCCGTGATGTAGGTCTAGATACTACAGGCATATCACGCGATAAAATCTTTTACTTCTGAACAAGACTACTAAATCAAAAGATTTTATCTTGTAGGAAGAAGTTTCAAAATATCAATATATTATAGTTTTTAACATGATTGTTGATGATTTCGAAAAAGCCTTCGACACGCTGAGGTGGAGCAGTATCTGGGCCCGTCTGCGGGAAATTGGAGTCCCCTAGAAACTCACTAACCTAATACAGGCCATCTACAAGAATTACTCTTGTAGAGTGACACATGACGGCCTCGTCTCGGAGGACATTCAAGTGCGAGCGGGTGTAAGGCAAGGGTGTCTCCTCTCTCCTCTCCTCTTCCTTGTCGTTCTCGATGGCATTATGCGTAAATGTACCAGCAATAAGCGCCGCGGCATAGAATGGGGACTTTCCGGCACCTTAGAAGATCTGGATTATGCCGATGACCTATGTCTGCTAAGTCACACACGCGCCGATATGCAAGCCAAACTGGACGACCTACGTGGAGAAGCAACGGAGATGGGGTTAAAAATTAACACCCGGAAGACCCAGGAGATGAGGTGCAGAGCAACTAGCTTTCTACCGCTGCTCATCGGCACAGAGGTTGTGGAAAGAGTCCACAAGTTTACCTACCTCGGAAGTATCGTGAATGAAGCTGGAGGGACCGAGGAGGACATCGCCTCGAGAATCGCCAAGGGAAGAGCAACCTTCGCACAGTTGCTCCCCGTATGGCAATCCCGGAAATTGACTAGGAGAGTTAGGCTCAAAATATTCCGGTCCAATGTTAAAACCGTTTTGCTATACGGGTGTGAGACCTGGAAGGTCACAAAAGACATCTCGCGCCAACTCCAAGTCTTCGTTAACCGTTGTCTTCGCCGCATTCTCGGTATTTACTGGCCCGAGAAAATTTCCAACATACAACTCTGGGAACGCTGCGGCAAAACTCCGATCGACCAGCAAATCAAGCGTCGCAAGTGGGGATGGATTGGCCACACGCTCCGAAGAGATCCAGATCACATCCCTAGGCAAGCCCTAGACTGGAATCTCCAAGGCAAGCGAAAACGTGGCCGCCCTAAACTGAGCTGGCGTCGGACGGTCGCTGCAGAGGTGGCAAACATAGGGAGGACCTGGAGCGAAGTGAAGCGCGATGCTCAAGACCGGACGGGATGGCGACGCACTGTGGATGCCCTCTGCCCCATCTAGGGGACTTAGGACCTTAAGTAAGTATAGTTTTTAACATCATACTTTGCTTCGTATCTACTACGAGTGTGTATGCTTTGACAGCAGTCACTCTTTATCACTGCTTCCATTTTGAGATCAAAAATATATATTTAATACCCTTTATTTTATTACTTAATTATTGGATTTCTCTTTTAATACTATATTGTGTTTTATGTTAATATTACTAACAAAAATGTTAACAAATGTAAAGAAGTGAAAATCTTATGTTAATAAGAAATTTAAAGTATAGGTTGTAAAATGGAAATTTTAATGGAATTGAAGCATAAAGCTTACTTTTGTAACTTTCACAAAGATTCCTAACATTTCAATGAAAAGCTTCATTTTCCTCCTCCTCCTTCATGGAGCTTGCTCCTAGATTATTATTATAATTTCACAACTTAAAACAACTAGAATTTATGTATAATGAAATTTGTAACTTCTTAGCCATAATGGTGTCAAATGTTAAGGAGGTTAATCTGTTCTTGGGCTCAGGCTTAAACTTCTAATTATTATAGAACTACCCAAATAATTTATTTCATTAATTTTGTGTTATTATTAATAATTGACAATTCTTGGGTTCAAAATTACTCGAGTTTTGGCCTTGTATGGGAACATTGGTCAAACCACTTTAATGTTTAACTGGATGCTCTTTTGAGCCAGCAAACTGCCAGCCATTTATGATAAGTTTATGGTGAGAAATCTGGAATCTCAAATTTGGTAGCTGCTCTCTTAACTATATATATCTTTTATTTTATGAATAAGCAAGATAAAGCGGCAAAAAAATTACATTACAAAATTTGTGATTATTTGACCTAATGTAAGAGAATCATATCGACAATCATTATAAAGACAATAAGCAACACTGGTATCAACTTTGATTTACGTATATCAACGTATATATCATTGCATAGAAATAAAGAAAAATATCTTACTCGGGAAATATCATTGTTTTTATTTCCTTCATATGGTAACAAGACAAAGCGCGACAAAATGAGAAAAATATACACTAGAATTTTTAGTGTAAATCAGAAACTAAGTTAATTTCTTGTTGCTTCAACTGGATGAATAAATTTGTATAATGAAGAACGTAAAATAACTTCAAAATATTCAAGCATTTCACAAAATTGAATTCGAATTTCATCCAAGATATACAACCGAAGTGAAAATGAAAATTTTCACCAGATAGACAATGTTGGTAGCTTTGTAATAACTTTATTATCTATTGACATCATCGCGAGGGAATTTGTGACTCTTTCTTTGTAGTTTAATAAAATTATTTTAGTGGTTTTGTGTTTTGGCGTATGTAGCGTTGAATTTTTAATATATAATGTCTTGATTTTAATGTATTGGCGGGTTTTTTTTTGTGTAAGTTAACATGATCTTGATACCTCATGGCACAATGGCACGTACATACGATTCAATAACTCGAATCATTGGGAAGATTAATTCAAAATAGATTTTTTGATCTTTTTGCTTTAGCTTTTTCTTCTTTAATCATTTAGCTTATTACCTATATCCATTGATTGTCCGTGCAGGTGCCGCCGGGCCCATCGTGTTGTAGGAAGAGCCCCTTTAAAATGTATTAACGCTCACTTTTATTGTCCGAGCTCCTCCCACTACCTAACCAAGTTTTAAATGATTCTACCAAACCCGTATTCCAAGTGTATTTGTTGGTTGTTATGTTTCTCTATGCTCTTGCTACTGAAAACTAAAGGCTTCACGTATAATTTCTAGTACTTTATCATGGCGCCGCAAGTATTGACCACTATCCAATAGCACCCTACCAGCATATGTTTAGCTGTCCCCACTGCCTCTTTGCAGATGTAGCAAGATTTATCGGTAGCTTTTCCCCAACTTACTTAATTACTTTGATCTGGAAGAGTCATTTGGAACGAATTTAGGTAGAATTTTAATAATGTTGAAGACCAGTCGTGAATTAGGGTGTGCCATTTTAAAGCTAAAGGGATACAGAATTCTCCTATACTTAGTCACTCATTTTACATTTAAGCCCATTGTATACACCTTATATTTATCGTTCTCGTCTTGCTGAATAAAAAATTTTATAATGTCGGTTTCTTGAACTTTCCTATGTCTCTAAATAAGGTTGAGGTGTCCGCCGAATGCGCTAGTTCAAGCCAAAACTTCAGCAACCTTACGACGTTTGCATCTAACTTTGACAAGAGGTTTTACTAAAATTATATACGAGGAAAAGTTAATTTCAGACGTGATGTTAGAAAATTGTCATAAATCCAAGCTTTCTTGACATTACTTATAGGTTGATGGTCTATCTTTTCAAGGTCCGCCAGGCAATGAGTTTAGTCATACATTTTCTATAAAGACACCTTTAAAATTTATTTATATTAAATAGCAAGTGCAGTGCATTAAATTTTAAACTCGATATCTGGCAAAATAAATAACTAACTTGAGCAAAAAAATGATAGTCGTAAAGAAAAAGTAATCACAGGATGACTACGTAGGTTGCCATTCAAGAATTACTATGCCTATCAAAAATATAAGTACTAAAAGTCGACCTAGAAACACAAAATTTTTAAAACAACCTGGATATTACAGCATATATAAAAAGCAAAAATAAAATATTAAGGACATTTCAGTGTTGTTTGTGTTTTATATATATAAAAAGAAGATGTAAGACGCTATACCAATGCACTACCACGGCTTTTATAATTTACAAGCCAAATATTAAACAGAAAACAATTCAAGAGTTGATTAGGAAATAATTTATACTAATTTAAATAAAAAATGTCAAGAAATTAATGAGAATGGTATGAAGTGAATGAGCGGCATATGAAGGCTGACCTTATTTCGTTTACTCATAACAACGCGATATTAGAGCCGGTGTCCGGCAATCGAACCTAGTGACACTCCGTTCCTCACGCACTGCCGTATTGTAAGATATTCTGTGTTGAGTACAGGGGCGCAACGATCAAGATCCAGTTTTATTCTTTTGCGTTTACTTGTCCGATGGGGATTTAAAATCTGACAGTAATAGTTTTGATACAAAAAAGTTCTTGATACTATTATTATTAGTAGTGCTTATTTTTATCGAACCAACTACTATGCTCTTATATTTAACATAACAACAAACATATATGTGTATAATTTTTATGAATTGCCTATTAAAATTGAAACTGACAAGCTACATATGTTAATTAGAGGTCATTCCAGTGAGTCACAATCTGACTACAAACACGGTTCTGTGTTTAATGTCATTCGAAAATTATTAGTTATAATATTTTTTTTATATTATGTACGAAAAACAGCGAAGTTGATTTACGGACGATATAGATCTGGAATCCACACCGAATAGAAAGTGAAAAACTCAATTCAATAACATTACAACTTAAAAAGAACATTTCAAAAGGAAAATAGCTTTTGCATTATAACGATGCTAAGCTTTTCAATTTTTTTGAATAGAAAGGTTTAAGAATAATTAAGCTCTCGGCTGTTATTGGTGAAAAAAATTGTTTCATGTTTACAATCAATTTGTAGGTGAACTTTTCATTTTATATAACTGGTAACAAGGCAAAGCGAGACGTCGTTCTGTCTCTCAACATACAATGCGTGTAGTGTCTTAACACTACATACGTACAATCATACGAAGCAAGTGAAGCCAAAGTTTTATATTATGGTTTTTTATTAGAATACACTAATCTTAGGAACAACTGGTTCAACCTAAAAATATGTTTGCATTCATTAGTCAATTCATCGAGGAAGGTGATTCTTTTTTTAATGAAACTATATTTTATTCTGTTTTCAATGCCTATAGAATAAAACCTACTTTATTTTGTATGTAGTCTAGGACTACGAGATTATACTACCAGTGTTTATAAACTTAAAATTAATAAAATAGAGTGAAGTATTTCACCTTCACATAAAGTTTATATAATATTAAGACTTAGACAACACTTAAAGCTTACTTAACTTAGACTTTGAAGCGTCTTTAGGGTTAATTGAATATTTATTAAATTTAAATTACATTATACATTCACTTTTAAGAGCATTACATGTGTGTGTACTTTAAAGTACGGCCCTAATATGATTATAATTTGGTACCTTGGTAAATAAAATGTTAACCTTATTATAATGATTATTTTTAAGAATAATGAAATTTTTAAATCATCACAAAGTGGGTTATTTTTTAAACGAGTGAGTGAATAATTCAGAATAATACCGATTTCCATCAACCTTGCATTAAGTATACCTAATTCCTTGTTCATAGATTATTTTTTGATAGGTGTTAATAGGTATAAATTGTAGTAGGAAGCAAAAGAGCACGAAATGGTTCATATAATATTGAACGTGGCGTATAACTATTTTTTAACTTGACCCGTATACTTAGCACGTCTATAATGATATTTTATTACGTTATGTTTACAATTTTTGAAAAAAGAAGGACATTTTAATCAATTTTTACAAAGTAATTCCTCAGTAAAAATAAGAATAATTTACAAAAACTAATACCTTAATATATAAATATATATATATATATATATATATATATTATATATATATATATATATATATATATATATATATATAATATCTATATAATATATATATATATATATATATATATATATATATATATATATATATATATATATATATATATATATATTATATATATATATATATATATATATATATATATATATATATATATATATATATTTCAAGCGCTTTTAATATCTTATCGGTTAAAAATGTACTAAAAGAAGTCCTTTAGTCTTTAAGCTTAGTATTTCAGATCTCAGACATGCCAACTACGCCGCAATGGCATCTACATATAAATATATTAAATATATAACTAAAGTCTCATTCCCAGTTATAAATACATCTCATAAAACTAAGCATGAATGTCATGTGGGAAACTTATTGGGTGCACAAAAAGTGCTCTACATTGTAGTAATTAATAGTATGAACAGTAGGTCAAGCGAGCACACGTGTTGATGACATAAGATGTTTTTTTCTTTTCGTAGCCATCATGTGTCGATAGCTGAAATTCTACGCTGTGCCTTTTATAGTACATATAGTGTTCATGTCTATTTAGAGTTACATTTTAAAAGTAAAAATTGTTATATTTTTAGGCATATTTACCCAGAACTCTTTGCCTTCCGGAGTTATAGATAGTTTATTCTTCGCTCTTTTAGGTATATAGATAATAAAATAGTAAAAGTAAATGTCAAGTAAGTACATTAAAACAAATAACAATACTTTTCAGACTTACTTATAAATTCAGAGCTATCGCATGTGCAGTCTAAAATTCTCAAAGTATAAGTATTTTACTGTATGCAATTCGTTAGATATAAAATGCACCTAACATATAATATATTTTTATTATTCTCTCACGTATCCATTCGTGGTACGTGACGTTGTTGACTAAATTGTACTGTAATACTGTACTCAGAAAGATTGTTCAGATCAATTGAGAAACAATTTGAGAAACACGATGAAGCCTGATGTGGGCGGTATACCTACATCTCGATCGGAGCACGATATTAATGAAAATAATTGCTATATTTTTTGTATATAATTATTATTTATTTTATATACGAGTATAATAGCTGTATCCGACAATTTCATTTACGTATATTTTATAATGAATGGCCACGTTTCGTCCGTTTCCGTCGGAATTTCAAAAATTTCTGTCTACAATAAAATAAAATAAATTACAATAAAATCAGCTTGGTATTGAGTTCCGCCACTTTACGAGTAAATACTCAAATTGGGCTCAAATACAGGAAAAGGCTAAGAGAAAAGTCTTCGTCAGGACACAAGTAAGTAGTAACAAAGACAAGGTATTTTCTCTGTATATCCCACTAACAGAGATGAACCGTAAAGCTGGAAAAATTAAATGCTGATCATGCCAATGTGTCCAATAGCAATTAAAACTTAACAACTTCTACTAGCATAGAGTTACCTGGATATTGTACGTTTGAGTTGTTCGAAATTTAAAAAATCATCCTTTAAAACAAGTAAATTTTAGATACATGCAGAATTTTAAGTCATTTTACTGGTTGATACCATCATGAAGACGTAGACAGTGTAGAGACTCTATGTTATACCCGTATCCCTTAACCATTTCTATAACATCGCCAGAATTAGAAAAATATAAAAAAATACAAATTGTCAAACATTCTCTATCCTTTTTTTCTTATCGATATTGCTCCATACGTAGCAGCACAGAAGACTATTATAAATACACACCGTCCTGTATATTCTGTTACAAATCGAGACAAGATAAGCGACAGAATTAAACTTATGAATTCCTAAGTAATAATGAATTCCTCCGAGAAAAAAAATCACGTTTATAACAAACTATTACTAATATAAATAAGTTAATATTGACTAAAATTATTCGAACAAAAATGAAACGTGTTTAGATCTATTGAATCAGCTTCAGGTACTACAAGGCCCTCTCACAAGGAAAACTTTATTTTTCAATGCATAAATACAATACAGCTGTCAATACCTTAATGGTTATTGTGACATTATAATGTGACCTTCTGTTCATTTGAGATAAAAGTAGATATTCGTTATATAAAATGTCTTTGACATTTTTTTATATGTAATTTAATATTATTATTGTTTCTTTAGAAGTATTGGGGCCATCAAAGTCAATGGTTAGCCATTCGAATTGTTAATGCGACTATTGTTGACTCGTGCCAGTAATAAGACAAATTACGGCATACTTGAATAATTACACGAACAACGGCGTTCCTCTGCAATATATATCACACATATAGAGTTAAAGATATTTCTTTTAGTTTTTTTTTTATGAATGATATACTCTGTTCTTTATTTTATAAACCAAAGTCAAGTGTCATCATTATAACGACTTTCATATATAAAACTAGATATATTAAATCACATTTATTTCACACCACATTATTTTAACAGAGCGTGGAAATACAGATAATTCATTTGCTGAAGTGGATTCCAATATAAAAAACGATCCTTCAAACAAAAATTAATAATTAGTACCAAAATTAACGAGGCGGATCACCAGACAAGTACTTACGTCAAATCAAATCAGAGAATCAAACCCACACGTGAAGTGGCACAACTCATTAACTGCAGCTGTAATCAACCTTTTGACAGTGTTTGGCACTCTTCATCGACGTACCATGCCGATCATTCATTCTGCTAATTAGGCTGTAATGAGAGTTCTACACCGATTCCAACTCTGTGGACTTCGTTAAGGGAAATGCTGATTAAGTGTTTTAGAAAATAATTTTAGTTTGAATTTAGGTGTATTTTACTGAAGCTATTCCACATGGCATCTGACTAGATTCGACTCTAGTTTCGATACCAACTTATGGAACATTCTTTTTCTTTTACAAGTTCGGGTAAGGAATAGCGCGGCGTTGTATTTCGCTTCTTCAGGCTTAAGGTGTATTGCATGAGGTTTGTTTATAAGAGGATGTATAGAAGTATGGGAAGAACCATCTTTCTATATATAATGTAAAGCATGAGGCTGGATGTTGTTAAGATATGAGTTAAGCTGTTTTTCAATGAATTAGTATCAAATTTAATCTACATTTCAAGTTTTAAAACTTAAAAGCATTTAACCAATACTCATCAAGAAGATGCCGACGTTCCATTTAATTAAAAATTTGAGAATAGTATCTGTTTCACATCTCGACTTAAGCTTTGCATGCGTTTTTGTGTAGCTTAAATTAGAAGTAACCTGATTCAATTCTAATAAAGACTAAAAGGCAAATCGAATGCAAATTTTCTATGAAGAGTGCTTAACGATTTGGATGTTGGATCATTTCTCGGCACCAATCAACACGGCGGAGTTTTTGAGCCTCGGTCAAATTATGCGGTATCCAGCGGGCACAAAGCTTCCTGACCGCTAAATGTTCATGGAGGATTTTTTGCACTTGACTCATACCTATGCCTAGACTTGTCCGAATCTGCTGATAGGTCATCTTTTGTCAGTCTCTATCATACGCCGCACAACACTGATATTATCTTCAGTCGTCGCTGTAGAAGGCCGTCCCTCACGCAAATCATCGGTGAGATTAGTTCGACCACGTTTGAATTCATTAAACTAGTTGTAAACTGTGGCACGAGATGGGGCTTTATCGTGAAAAGCCAATCGAAGTCTATCTTAACTTTCTTGTTGACTTATATGACATCGAAAGTCATAAAAAATCATTGCACGAAAATTTTCTCGGCTTAAATTCATTCTGACGTGCACAGACAATTTTCAATTTGCCGCCAAATCGTAAAACAAATGACAAATGAATGAAATGTATACTCAATATTATTGATAAAGAGTTCTATTTTCAAAATTTAAACTTATTTTTTAATATAATGCTTTTAAGTTGCCAGTTCTAAAAACTTTCAGTTTGACCCTCGTACACATATTTAATTATATAATACATGAGTGAAATTAAAACTGGTTTCTATTTTAGCATCCCTCACCTATGTGTGTAGGTTTATACTATATATGGTACGATACACTTCATACCTCTTTGAACAACCTCTTCATGCCCTACACTAAGAGTGGAATATTTTTTCATGAACTATAGGTCTGTTCTACAGATCTATTCAGGCATTAGGATGACAATATAGTTTTAATGTATTATAATTATTATTTTGTAAGCCTAAAAAATCTATTCATACATTTAAAATTTTATTAAATTTTAATCCTAGGTAAGACATAAATTACTCTGCTAAAAATTTGATATCTCATTTAAGCATAGTTGAGTTGAGGAATCTCAATTTCGAAAAAAAAAAGAATATATATATATATATAATATATATATATATATATATATATATATATATATATATATATATATATATATATATATATATATATATATATATATATATATATATATATATATATATATATATATATATATATATATATATATATATTATATATATATATATATATATATATATATATATATATATATATATATATATAATATATATATATATATATATACCTGTAAAAAAAAAGTAAATTTTTGACAGGTTGACATACACATATAAAATTAATAAATTATGTTTTTAATTATAAATTTAGTTTAAATAGTTTAATTCAGTAATTTTGTGATAAATACCATCTAATTATCAAGCTCTAGTGTCTTTCCAATATCCGGAAATTCACCAGTTTCTAAGGATCTATTGTAAATTAACGATAACGGCCATGATATAGCTACCGCACATTTAACTAAAAATATTGGTGGTATATTATCAGGGCCGGGTCCTTTAGACTTATCAAGTCTTTTTAACTTATTATAAACTTCCTCACGCGAGAATACAAAATTATTTTTGATCGGAAGAATGAGCTATGTTGAAATTAAAAGACTGAGACATATTATCGTCGCAAGTGTACACCGAGGAAAAGTGATTCGCAAATAATTCACAGATGGTTTCCACTTGTGTAGCCTTATTATCGTTGAGCAACATCACAGGAGGGTAAGAGTTTGAATTTTTTCGAGTGTTTTGAGGTGGGTCCAGAAATATTTCGGATTTTTCCAATTTCATTTTCGATCGCATTGATATATTTATTATAGCAATATAAAATTAATTTTTCACTATCTTTGCGTAAATATTGAAATTCTAATATGTCTAAAGGGTTGCGGTATTTTTTAATTTTAATATGGCATTTGTGCTTTAATTAAGCAGAGCAATTAGCTGGGGTGAAAACCAGGCCGGATAGTTTCGATGTTTAAGGCTCTTCATCGGTACATATTTACATATAATATCACGAATGATGGTATAAAATTTATTTACTATTTCATTAATACTGTAATTGCAGTCTGAAAATAAGTCTAGCCATTGAATTTTGCTGAGCTCACAAATTATTGATTCATAATCGGCCTTGAAAAAATTGTATTTAATTTTAGATGCATTTTTAAATTTCATTGATTTAGACACAGGTACTAAAATTTCTAGTGGTGGATGGAATTTGTCAATTTTCTTAATAGGGTTATTACATTCATTGACTATTATTTCACTGTCACAAAGAGTTAAATCTAAAATTTTGTTTTTAAAATTGTGTGTTAAATTAAATTGTTTTAAATTATTAAGCGATATAAAATCAATGAGAGAACTTTTCAAAACGCAATTGTTGTAATTAGAAGCAGTTGCGCCTACTGTACCCACAGAAGGAGACCAAAGTATGTCGCTGAGATTGAAATCACCAACAATTAAAGTGAAATTATTATTCATGGCCATTATATTATTAGCGTTTTCTATAAAATTTTCTAGTATGGTAGTGCTGATTGGAGGGGGCAAATAAACTACGCAGAAATGCAGAGACTTTGTAGTATTTATCTTTATAGTTACCCACAAATCCTCGCAGTTACTTTCCCAGTCAGTTTCACGATGTGAGGGAAGTTTTTTAGAAACGGCTATAAGTACACCTCCACCAGTCTCTTTATGATTATAGAGTGAAGAAGAATATCTGTCACGTCTGTAAACAAGGTATCTGTCGTCTATAATTTCAGAATCAAAAATATCATCATTAAGCCAAGTCTCAGTTAAAAATATAATATCAAAATCATTGTTTAGAATTTGTTGACGTATTTCATTCGTGCTAGATCTTAATCCTCTTACATTTTGATAGTAACAATTGATTGAATCGAATTGTGAATAAAATCAATACAAAGAGACATGCATACAAATAATTAATAATGATCAAAATAAGTAATTGTAAATAATGACTAGATGTAAAATTTAATTTAAGTTATTTAAACTATCCAGATTTCTAATAAACTTATATTCCGAGGTTTCATTCTTACGCATAAAGACTTGTCCACGTTTAACCCAAACAAATTTGTAATTAAGTGCCTTCGCTTTAAGTCGAGCTGCGGCATGTAAAGCTTTCTGGTTTGGAGAGAGATGTTCTACTACATAAATTGGCTTATGATCGCCTCCTAATCCTGCATGACTTGAGTTGAGTTTATCATTTTTTAACTGTATTTTTATTAAATTTTATTGTAGCCGCTAAGAACTCGTCACGAATTCTAGGGCAACTGAATTTTACAAAGACAGCTCTTGGTCTTGTGCTAGTTTTTTCCATTTTAGCGATACGCGTGCAGAGATGGATATCAGATTCATTTAAGTTGAATTTAATGACATTTGAAATCTGTTTAACCACGGTGATTAAGTTTTCATTCCTATGCTCAGGAAGACACTGAATTTCTAAGCTGCTTGCCCGAGATTGTTGCTCTATTTGAGAAAGTCTAGCACTAAGAACATTTAGATCTGTGCGCAAGATTTTGTTGTCAGCTTCTAACTGATTAATAGATTTAATCTTATTTTGCACTTCATTCTTAATTTTTTCGTGTTGCTGTTCCATAAAGGAAATTGAGGTGGTTACTTCGGCTAGTTGGTCGGATATTTCCTTTAATTTAAATTCGAACTGAGAAATAATACTTGATTTAAAAACGTCGAGTAGATTCATGAGCTCCTCTCTGATTACCTTGCGAACTTCAGCCAATGTCAGATCGTTTGAATCATTTTCTGAAGTAATAGATGACTTCTGTTTATTCCGAATAGTTACGTTCATATTTGCTTCCTGTTTATTTATATTGGTAAAAACTCGTAACGGTGTGTTTGAGTTATCTTTTCCCGCTTGAGGACGGTTGCATGCAGGGCAATACCACGATGATTTGAATTCTTTGGAAAGGTCCGAGTATTCCGTTTTGCTCGAAATTACGCAAGCGAAGTGATATTTTTTGTTACATGATTTGCAAATTAACAATTCCCTCGATGTCTGTGAACTGTTACAACACTCAAACCTAATTTTG